>JADDOH010006647.1:0-208380 GCA_016648135.1 Agrypnia vestita | reverse complement strand
GGTACTGACGCTCCGCGGAATGTTGCAGTGAGCACGCTCGGGTACCGTGCGCATGGCAACGTTGCCACGGCACGTAGAAATGCCGCGCTATGTTGTGCGCGACGTCGCGGAACAGTGCACGACGTTGCAACGTCACGTAAACTCTATGCCGCGCGTGCTGTTGAGGGACAATTTGTCCCCTAGTGAATACATGGCTAAATATTATAATCGTAAACAGCGTGCATTGGACGATTTTTAAATGACATTTCGAGCGTATTTTTGGGGTGTAGATGCTACACATTGAGTCATAGGTATATGTACTTTGTTTAATGAGATAGTTTTACTAAAATAGGAACCGACCGAAAATTTACTTAAAAATTTTTACACAAAAAAAAAATTTAAAAAATACGTGAGAAAATTTTTACGTTAAAAAAAATGAAAAAAAAATACGTAAAAAAAGAAAAATTAAAACTTTTTTTACGTAAAAAATGAAAAAAAAAATACATAAGTTACGGGAACAGATAGACAGACGGATGGATGGACAGACGGACGGACAGACAGACAACGAAATTATTATAATTGGGATGAAAACAGCCAGAGTTATACTAAGAGCGATCACAGTATACGAGTAGGTATGTCATTAAAATCAAAATGTGGAGCGCTTTTTGTCAAACCCCAACGCATTTGCATTTTTCTATTAATGTATCATTCTTTCTTCGTAAGAACAAGAAGAATGTGCCCCACACTTTTGATTTTATTGACACATGCATATATTGTGCTCGTTTTAGTATTATGACTGTTAAAAAAAGATTTTATCCTTTTTAGTACCTAATATTTTATAAAAGCGAGTTTTTAAAAAAAATATTATATTGCTTACTTTTATCTAATTTTTCACATTAAATCTTGTTATTAATTCTAACCTCAAAACACAAACTTTAAAAATAATACAATAATATGTGTTCGCCATGAACAATGTCCGATAAAATAACGCGTCAGAATTTTTTTATAATAATTTAACTGATTTTGTAAAACTAGTGAATGATTATTGTATTGTCGTCCGTAAAACGTCTCTATGTTAAATTTCAGAGCGGTTGTTTATCAGGAAGTGGGTTAATTGTAGATTACAAGATTTGTATAAAAATTAACATTGAATTGAATCATTGGTATTAATTAGTTAGCCTTAAAATTCGCCGAGTTACCATATTCGCAATTGCCGTATATTCGTATTGCGACCCAAGGATGATTTTCGCTTGTCAGAAAAATAGTGGTTAAAGGTTAAAGAACACTTTTGAATTTGAATGATTTTTTCACCAGTATAATCCGCCATTTTAATTATTTGCCGTTCCTTTTTTCCATAGTTTCTTTGTTTAAAACCAATATTTTTATACATTTTTGTGAGGTTGCATTAAACTCAGAGGAGAAGAAGATTCAACATTATTTTAAGCCGTAATTTGGTTGTTCGGCCTACCAACCAGTAATCAACGACAGATAGGTACATGATATATTGCGCGCACGCATCTATTGTTATTAAATGTTATTAAAAAATGAAAGTCTGACGTTCAATGCAAGATGCCATTTTGAAATAATTGTCATATTATTTATCTGACATGCAAAATTTTGTTTCAAAAATTGGGCTTCGGAAAAAGATTCTCCATCACTGATCTAGCAAACGCGAATTACATGAATGTCGCGTACCTACAGCTTTTGTTCTGGTGATTTTTTGTACAAAATAAAAACACAAAATAGTTTTTCTGCAAAGAAATGATAATTTATACTTATTTTGACTAATTTGTAAATATTTTATGGAAGATCTTGTCAAAAAGATACAATGATTATGATATGATCTTAATTTTTTTGTCTTTTATTTTAGAACGGTCTCCTGTCATCTCTGCCCTACCTCGGGAAGTACATTTTCGCTCTGATCACTTCGCTCCTGGCTGACCATCTCAGGCGAACTGGAAAACTGTCTACCACTGCCACTAGAAAGATATTCACAACCTTTGGTAAATAAGATTTATAAATAATTTGATCCATCGGATGGTAGTCTAAAGGAGTGTGTGTTTAGTTGGAACAATAATGGTGGGCTATAGATTAACTTGGGCGGTACAATTTTTCAGCCAAAATGCACCAGAACAGAAAATGAACTCATAATCACCAATCAAAAGCTTAGATGGCAGTCTTCCAAATGATATTAACCACAATTCTATATACAACGAAATCAAGTTTGAAAATGATGTTATGATAATTGCATATCTTCCGGGCAATAATTGTAATACACATGTTTATTTTTAATGTGAGTTATTTCATATAAATCTGTTTTTAACTTTATTACCTCCATAGATTTTTTTATCCAGAGAACTGTCATTGACGGTAATCCTAGGTTATGTTGTATACCTTGAGATGGAATAGCAGGACTGAATGCACAAGCGCATTACATTGCTTGATCTTGTTAATTGAGGTCTGATGTCGTAGATTGGGAAGTCACCAGCTGTTGAATCTCTTTGGCTTACATTTAATTTATTTGCAGCAATTGGCATTCCATCCCTGTTGATGGTGGCGCAAGTATTCCTGGGCTACGACAAGATCTGGTCTGTGGCCATCTTCACAGTGGCGCTCACCATCAATGGAGCGGTGACAGCCGGTTATCTTGGAAACGGATTGGACATCGCCCCTAACTATGCTGGTAAATTTTAAAAATATTTATATTTTGCTAAAACAGTGGTTTTTGTTGGCAGTTACAATTCATAGAGATTGAAATTGATATGTATAAAATGGTGGACCTGCCTTATACGAAGTAGGTACACTTACACAATAATATATTTACTTACCCTTTTTCAGGCACAATCTTTGGAATGGCCAATACTCTCTCATCACTTGGTGGTTTCCTCTCCACGTACATGGTCGGCTCACTGACGTACAATAACGTAAGTCATACTTAATTTACTCCTCAATAGTTAAGGTATTTTAACAGGTTACACAATAACTTATATGGGGTGGAGGCGTAGGCGCTACACCAAGAATTAATATGCAAAGTTAAAGCTTTTGAGATGTGGCTCTATAGACATATAGTGAAATTCTCCTGGTGCATAGAGTTAAGTATATTGAAGACCTCCGGCATAAGGAAAAAGGCTGAGAAGTGCTGCGGACCATCAATATAAGAAAACTTGGGTATCTTAGACTATAATGAGAGGACCAAAGTATAGTCTAAAACAACTCATCATCCAGGGGAACATAGGTGGAAAAAGTGTAGGAAAGCTCCGCATCTCATGGTTGTATAACTGGAGGGACTGGAATGACTTGATGGAGTTGTTCAGGTGGTGGTGAATAGCCAAGCCGACTATTCTTTCCAACCCCGGGAAAAAGAAACTGATCGATCCCCGCGACTATCAAATCTCTTCCCGGTTCCCGGCTGGAACCCACCGATTCTTTTTATTGTACGAAACGAGGAAATGAAAACACAATTCTACAATTCCGGCGACAAAAAGGAGAATTCTTCGAAAAATAGCTATCAAACAAAAGTATAAAATTACAGACACTTATCTACGTTGAAAAAATATTAAGAAAGAGCACGATTTTTTTCAAAGCTTTCCTTTTTATACCCTGGGATATTTATTTTTTCAAAACAAAAACTATAAAGTTACAATTTAACATGTTCCAAATATTTCTTCATTAAAATTTTTCAGTACCTAAATTATAAATTGTCAAGTTCTTACTCGCACTACATAATAAAGAAAACACATCATTTTTATTAATCCATAAACAAATATATACAAAACATGAAACAAGTTTTTAAGACATTTTAATTATATACTACATTGCCAAATCATTCAATAGATATTTTGGAGGATACACTGACCATTGATAGAAGATGGCACTATAAGAAGAAGACACAATAACTGTTAATTGCGATTTATATCGATGATTGGTAACTGATATTTCACAATTCGACGGGCAACAGTTATATCTCAGTTACCAATAACTGGTACGATCAGACACAAATCTCAAATAATAGTACTGTAGCGGTACCTGTTCAACCCTGTGCCATGTACCTATCTCCCAACCCAGATTTTTGTTTATATTAACATAATAAAAATCTCCGCGATATAAACAAAAGGGTCGAGCTAGGGACTTGGCGACATCACACCAGTCGGGCTTCTGCCGTAAGATCGGGCAGACTTCCGCGCGTCATCTATTTCTTTGTTCGTCATTACATTCAATATTACTTGTACACTTTAACTTGCTTCCGGGGCTTATCTCCGGTAAGAAATAAACAGTAAACAACATATCGCTCTTTCATTCCATCAATCTCCCAATATTCCCAACAGTACCATGTGTGGCCGGTTAAAATAATAGTTTGACGACTACTACTTCTCAATATGATACCCTAAGGGTGTGTGTACACAAATGAAAATTTGCTTTCGAAACTCCCATAGAACAGTCCAGAATCAGTGCTGATCATGCATTTTTTGTCATTATGTATGTATTATATCGTCCCTTTAGAGGTAAAATTCACTAACCAAATTGAGTCATTGGCATATTGGCCAAAATGAGTTATGAATACAAACATTCATATTTTTTCGATCTCTATTCCAGGTAAAAATCAGTAAGTAAATATTCCGTGTTCGTTTTGTGTTAAAAAAATTCATAATATGAAGATTTTCAGTTATTTTATTATCACATTTTGAATATTAAATCAAAACAATTCCACCGTCACTTAGTGAGTTTTACCTATAAAGGGACGATATGTGCAGAGCACACTGACCAACTGATACGTAGTACAACATTTATCATTTATCACAAACCAAAATCTGATACGTAGTACAACATTTATCATTTATCACAAACCAAAATCTCCACGAATCGAAGACAAAATTTCATCCGTGTATGTATATGTATCCACATACAGTGAAAAATGTTTAGCAATGTGTGTACCTATATACTTATTGCGATTTTGTAGTTTGGGTAGGTATACGTGTAGCCTTATATCATAATTGAACTTTTTTGTTGTTAGATAGAATAGGTGTGGAAGATTTCAACATATGTTTTGCTATAATTCGACTATTTTAAATAAGCTGGTTTACTAGTGTCTTTTCCCAATGCACTTTCAAAGCTCTATAAGCATGCATCCAAACAACCACACATGATTTGTGATCTTCATTGCTGGCCCCTGGACTAGGCCGACATCCAATATTAAACAATTAATACAAGGATTCCGCTTGCTGCATACCATATATTACTTGTCTGTCTGACATTGACCTTTAGTCCCTACAGCTATATTTTAAAAAGCACTCATACTTGAATGACGTATTTGAGAAGAAATGTACTAACAGAAGCATTTTTGTTTCAGCAAACGTATGGACAGTGGCAGATCGTATTTTGGATTTTGGCTGGAACATATTTCTTTGGTGCCGTATCATTCCTTCTCTTCGGTTCTGGAAAACTGCAGTCGTGGAACAACGGTACTCCGGTTGAGGAAGTGATCCGAGGAGAAAATTGCGAAGAACAAGTTCCCCTGAAGGAGAAGATCTCGGCTTGAAGACATTCCTATCAAACCTCAATTGACTTCTGCAATTACCAGCCCAACTTGTACGTGGCTTAGACCAAATTTTCTTCTGAATAAGGATGATCCTGCTGAAAAAATATAAAATTTTTGTGAGTTCCTGAATTTCAAAGCTTAATGAGGCTCTTAGCTTTTAGTATTTTGTCCAAGTCTAGATTTTTCACCTAAAATGATTTGACAAGAAGCTAAATGACTAAAATCGGAACTTAACAGAAGTATTTTTACACCACTGACTATTTGTTGTATTTTTTGTGCTGCTACCAACATCTAGAGAGTTGAGTAAAGCCACCTGCTTTGAATGGCAAATAAATATGTTATATGTGTGTATCTGGCTTTGACAGTTAGCTAAAAATATGCATTTTGTTTGAATTTCAATTCAATTTGGTGGTGAATTATTATAGAAGGGTTAAAAGCTGAATGTAGTTGTGCCATAGTTGGTCAAGTGACTTAATAAATGTGAAATTTACCAATGACCGTATTGAATAATAAAAATATCCCTCTCAAGTTTTGCACTTGGTCATAATCTCTTTTACAATCCTCTATGAGACCTTTGTTTTCGGTTGAATGTTAAGTATTAGAAAATGATTTCATTTCTTATTTATTTTAATGCTATATTGACTATATTTTTCATGCCATCGTTATGTCGTTCGCAATCCATTCTTCGTTATGTTTTGTCTGTAATATAATATTTTAAAACATTTTCATGTATTACAAACTGTAATGCGTATTTGATAGATCTTTATATTTTCACCATGTGAAACAAGCTGGCCTTAACATATTGAATAGCGTAAATTATTTGTTTTTAACTACGATTTTCTTCCTACAATATAATTAATGGATATTTTTACATCACCATTCCGAGATATTAAGACGTAGATATATATCGAATATTGTATGTGGCAATTAATTTTTATTAACAAAGCATGTGTACTATTCATGTGTTTGGAAATTTCGTCTATGTTCATATAAAAAATAAGTATGTATATGAAAGAAAGATGAAATTTCCATTTAGAGTTGTGGAGTTCAGCGGTAAAGATTGAAATATATTATGTTAATCAGCCTGTTCTCTATACAAAATATAATAGACAATGATTAAAGAGGCAATTTTTTCCATGGATATATAATTTTTATAATATTTTTTAGAGACCAGCTTCCAATAGCAGTTCTTGCCAATCAAACATGTTCAAATCATTTTAAAGTCTGTCCCATACTCTTAGCATAAGTTGTGAAGAGTGTGAATTTTTTTATATATTACAACTTAATTTTTTATTATATAGACAGATGTGGTTTACCATATATACTTCAGTATAAGCGATCCAAGTATAAGTCAAAGATAAGACTTTTAATTTGAAAACATTTTTAAAATTGGTGCCGGGTGTGGGGAGTCAATTGCACCTGATTAAGCGGTAGTTTCTGTCAAAGGCAAAGTAATTTCAAACATTAATAACTCTGCTAAAAATAAACATACCGCCGCCATCTTAGTTTCGTTTTAAAGAGGAAAGATGAAAGTTTGTGACAATGATACATTGGTATTCGAAGCGGCCGGTCGTCGTAAACTGTGCACATGCAAAATTAACCCACGATTTTCGACTTTCTGGCTTCGACACGTGTCCATAAACGGGTTCACATCTCAGAGACCAATTATTCAATTGGATTGAACCAAGTGTTGTTTTAAGGAGGAGGGTATGCGTTACAATTCATCCTCCTCTTTCCTTCTCCTGGTCTTTCAGTATATATCTTGAAAACTTAAAGATACGAGGCTGTGAATTTGAAAAAGTTTGAAAATTTCCCGATTTCTTAAAATATCTGGATATACAAAGGTAAAGTACAACTAAAATGACATAAACTGGACACAAATGCGCAGAGCACAAAATTTCAAAGAGAATGACATCATAAACGCTGGGCCCTTACACAAGACCGTCGCGCAGTATTGCAGTTACACTGTTTTTTCAATTAACTGCGGTAGTGACCGATACAGTCTACATTTTTTTATGGTTTGAAATTGTCAGAAAAGTAAAAATAAATACATGACAGATATGATATATTTTCATAAACGAGCCCATCTTGACATTGGACACCTAATTTTGAATTTCCATGAATCCAATCGTATTCAAATACCACACCACAAAACTGGTTTATACGATAATCATTTATATTTTAGTTCACTCATTGCGGTACTTAAATATAAAAAAAAATACGATAGACATAAAACACAACAATCTTTGCGACTTGACTAGATAAATCAATGTAAATATGTATTTTATTTATAGTTTTAAAATTGGAACAAATTTCTAGACTTGTGCTCGAGTATACACGGTAAGCTTTTATGATGAATGTGGTTTAAATTAAAAGCTTAATTTGGCAGATATTTTAAAAATATGTTAACTATAATTTGTTTGTGTTTCATTTCTTGGAAGAATTTATTTAATATCTGTGATTTTTGGAGATCTATTCTCTATTTTTTGACATATACGTACTTTTATCTGTATGGCAACTAGAATAGCCAGATTGTATTATTTTTCGCTGTCTCATTATGTAACCGTACTACGTATTAGGAAACTTTTAGTGTAAAATTTTAATTTGTAGTTGTTTATAAGATGTAATAACTCAATGCTTTAAATAAAAGTACAGGTCATTTCATGTAAGCTTGCAATTGAGTTCGTACGGGTACAGGGTGTAATACAAAACAATGCGCGTATTACGCACTGTACCCACACTAACTCAATTGCAAGCTTATATGAAAAGATCTATACTCAGGGCCGGTGTACAATAACTTTAAGAAAATGGACAATGAAAATGTAAATAAGATAATGTTTTCATATCTAATTTACAACTTTTTTTGTTCTAAACATTAGTTTATAAATCTTGCAAGGATTTTAGAAGTGATGTACATTTTTCACAATATTTTGTCTGAATATCAATGTGAATGAGACATAAAATGATCAATTTACTGCAGTTAGTCATTGTGATTACTTTACACATTTGTCTTTTAAAAACACTCATCTATATTCTACCTACCTTGCTACATAGATTTGAAAATTCAAATCAAAATTCAAATTTAAATGCGGTGAAGAAAGAAGTGGTATTAAAATTTTTATAGATGATGTCAAGCTGAGTATAATTGTTGTGGTGATCATGTCGCTTAAGTCATGACAACTCTTTGAGCCATCTATCCAGTTCAACATTGTGTCGATCATTGATCCATTGTAATTTAGACAATGGAATATCTGTGATCTAATTCGGTTATACATTGTTAACAGACTTTAAAACCATGTATTCACTAGGGGACAAATTGTTCCTCAACATCACGCGCGGCTTAGAGTCTACGTGACGTTGCAACATCACGCATTGTTCTGCGACGTCGCGCACAACATAGCGCGGCATTTCTACGTGCTGTGGCAAGGTTGCCATGCGCACGGTACCCGAGCGAGCACATGGGGACATCGCGGCGCGCGTCAGCACCACGTGGTATGTTTACAAGTGAATGCGCATGCGCTACACCACTCAACATGACACAGGGGAGGGCCAACAGCATTTTGTAATATTGTATCTTGCTTGGTTATGGAAGGCCCGATTATTTGTAATAAATTTTCAAAATCAGTTGTTGTCATTCAAGTGAAATTGGCAAAAGATCCGTCAGACATTCGAGGATCGTATAGAATATCCATCCTTCTTTCTCTTTGCAGTAAATAATTTCACTCCCACCACCTTTTTCTCCTCTTACGTTTCGATAAACTCGTTAGAATAAATAGATGCGCAGCACTAATCATCATAACCTCATCGGGCGACATTTCCGCAACAAGTGATATGTGAGTCCCGGTGTGTACATGTCAAATGACTGCGTCATTGTCCCCGAAACATGAGCGTAGATGTTGATGCGACACGCCTCGCGGAATGCTGCGTTGTTTGTCCCCTAGTGAATACATGGCTTAGTTAAGTATTTATTTAAACTATCAATTTCTATTTATTAACAGCTACTTAAATGATAAAAACATGACACAAATAATATAAATACAAATGTATTATATATATACTTATTGCCGGCTCTGTTCTTTAGAAAATTATGTTTTAGTATAAGTACACTATGTTTGTTAAAATATTTTTTATACGTTAACATAAGAATTATTGTACTCTTTAGGCTTAGATTGTTTGCGTGGTCGTTGTGCTATGCTATTAAATGTTTATTTTTTCAATATTTTCAAGTGATGTCATTTTTGGGAATTTCAGAGGCATATAGATTAACATTTCAATTTTAACCATGTTCCACCTTGGCCATGGTCAGAACAATCCTACTGAATTATTAACTGAAGTCTGATTCTTAATCGTTGCGATCAAAATTAACCATAGCTGTGGTTGAGTTTATTATGCCAATTAAATATTTATAGTACATGTAGGTAATTGAATAGTTTAAAATTAAAAATAGTTTAAAAAAATAGGAAATGTAAAAAAAATGCGATAATTATGCTGAAAAATTCTGAATTTTTAAGATATTCATTCGCTGTGCTAATTAGTATGAAAATAGTCGTAGGAATATATAAATTTTAACAATTTCTATTATTAAGATTTAAGTAAATTAGGCAGAAATGACATTAAAATTTGACAAAAAACATCATTAATTATTAAGTATGTATATCTTTAATAATTCTTCCTCTGTCTAAATCTCGTTAAACAATGAAGAATAATTGTATAACATATTTAAAACATGGTAAAAACTCTAAATTATATTATGCTTTAAAATGTTCTTAGGTTTTCACGGCCGTTTGTTCGAATATTCTGGTTTGTGTTTTCCATGGTGTTTTTACGAAATTATTTTTACAGCAGAGTTGTAACAGGAGTACAGTTATTATGTAGGTATTTATTTGTTAAGATTTAATAAGTCAATAATACAATATTCGTGAAATTACACTTGGCAAATATGCTTTGAAAACAGATTTGATTTCAACCAGACGAATAAATGTGTATTTAGAATTATAAAAAGCACGATAACACTGATTTTATTAGTATGTATACACAGAAAATATACACCACAATGCAATGGCCCATTGGACATTTATTGACTCTGAAAGATGTAATGTTAATTCTCCAATGTCCTATTCATTTTGGCAGGCCATTTATTTGCCCCTTTTTTTATCATTACTGCACAGTTAATTTCTTTTCTTTGCTGGTAAACCGGGTTAGATGTTCACATAAACTTTTTTGCTTGTATTCCTGTCTATGGTCTTCTTTAACATCATAATGCATCAACTACCAGACACCTATGTAATGTCAACACAAATCAAGAATTTCACTGGAGATTGGAGCAGTCTCCATCGGGGACCTAGCACTAAACATATTTTTTTTCAAGTGCGTATTATGAAATTCAACATCATTAAATGTTTACAGTCATTTATCATTCTCGGATGTCAAATTATATTGAAGCATGCTCATGGTCTTACAATGGTTGGATATTAAAGTCCATGAACGGAAGAAAGCACAGATCATAAGGTATACGTCATTTAGATATACAATTTGAAGATAAAATAAATAAATTTTACTGATGAAAATTCTCATCCAGGTAAAAAAAAAGATAAATTTAAAATAAAAAAATCTATTTATTCGCATCTATTTTTTCTTTTTTTTTTTAAATAAAAATATCTTTATTTTTAAAATAAAGATATTTTCTTATATAATATTATCATTGTCAATATAAAAATTAATGAAAATGCCTTTGGACGTCAATTCCATTATTACATTTGAAAGTGAAAGTAAGACTAATGAAACACAAAATTATTTTTGAAAAGAATACTTACAATTTGTATTTTTGATAAGTAGAGACAATTAAAATAATGAATATTATACATAGGAATAATAATTACTACTTTTATAATTATTACGATTGCTGATATATATTTATAATATAATAAGTATTTTTAAGTATATCTCGATGTTGATCATCTGTGAATTTTTTATAATAATTTTGTCGTTTGTTCCTTAGCATATATGGTATTATATACAATAAATACAACATGTATCTCTGAATTTTATTTTGAAATAAATATTTTTAAAAATATATAGGATATATTTTTTTATCTTTTGAACAACTTTTGAACAACAACAATCTTAATAACGACTGCACCATTTCAGTACTTGAGTACAAGTGATTCCAGTTGTTATTTTTCCCAGCTAAGTATGTGGCCGCCATCCCCCTGGAGTTGCCGAGAAGATAGGTCTCAATGTAAAACACCTGTGATTTGTGTAAACGGATATTGCATAATATACTAAAAATTAAAAATGAGAAATAAAACACATGTAGGTATTTTTTTGGTATAATTCTTTTTATATAAATCAAATTTGATCGAATCATTTTCTGTCATCAGCTATCCATGTTACTAAAGAAAATCACAAGCCGAGTGAGGATTAACAAGAAATGGAGTCAAACAATGTGTAAAACTGTCAAAAGCACAATTACATATAATATTGAAACATGCATAAATATCAACATACATATAAATAACATTTAAGCTTCATATTCATAATGCGTATGTACCGCAGTGTATAATATAATTTCATGTTCCATGGTCCATCCTTGATTTACCCGTAAATCCAATACTTTAACGACCCACAGTCTCCTTAAGGAGATATTACTAAATAATATTTAAATATGTAGTAATAATATATATATGAAGAATTTCTACTTAAAGTTACGCAATATATTGTTATGTACGGGAATCAATTTGCAATCTAGATCACTTATGGTAAAAAGGCAATTCAGAAGTTTAGCTTTTAAAGCGTCAATGACTTATGCGTAAGACTCTAGCGTGCTAGTGTGTTCGGCTAATATAAAAAATTATATACATCTTTTTATTCTGTCTTGTGAAATAATTTATATTTAAAAAAATAAAAATCTTTTAAAAGTGATTTGACTATACTATCATCATTAATAATTATAATATCCTCATCAACAAACGTATAATGTAACGGCGCATGTACATAAAATATGAGATTTTCACGAAAGCTAGTAAAGGATAGTACAGACTTGAGCGTGAGATGCATAACATGACCTGTACATGCCGGCCTTTACCACCAAATCCCCGAGAAAAAGAAATTAGAGTCTCTTCCATGTACACATGCAATAACACATAGCTTTCTGGAAATATGTCAAAGGCCAAAAATATATTTTTGACTGCTTCCATTTCTTATCGAAATTCAATCAAATCACAGATTACAGAACAGATGGAGAACGCATGCTCGAATAGTTCAATTCACTTTGTGTACAATTGATTGTGATATTTTTATGAGGTAAGTTATAAAAGAAATGATGCGAAAACAAAAAGAATACTGGCTTATCAAGTAAACAGTAAGTTAACTTGTATATGAGCTTTACAGACTTCAATAAAAAGTATTATTTGACATTTGCTATCACGCCTGATCAATGTACATGAGCTCCATGTGCTATCCATTGTTTGAGAAAAAAATGCACCATATTTACTAAATGTGAAACAGTTTAAATGACATTAGATCATGAGATTACGTGTGACCGGCAGTGACCAAAAACGTAAAGAAATGTTGTATGCGTCATACATTTGAGAATTTTGCAATAAATACTATTGTAAATATATTAATTGGAAGGTTCAATGTAATCTTGTCAGAATTGACAATAGCCAAAAGTTTAATAATGGAAGAATGAGAATAGTAATTTGAGGCATCCAAAGGAGACACCATCAATTTCAACATTTTTGGAACCAAACAACATCTCTAGGAAGACATACTCCAGTAAAATGTATTGTAGAAATCAATAGGGAATATTTGCGTTCACAATGAATACTGCGTATACTCATGTCATGTAAAAGTCAAGAAATGTATGTTTTTCTGAGATATAGAATTTTTTTTAAATTTTGTACCTTTGGGGGTTTCAAATCTCTTCAAAATTGAGGGCGAAGCTATGGTGGTACATATTATGTACTACAGTACAGAAAAATATTATGATATCGAAACACGCTAGTTCTTGTTGAAGTTATTTTGTTATTTATGCCCTCTGAAATATTTTGTTACAGGCTTATGAAACGTTTTCCCCGAATCTTTGAAAAAAAAAAAATCAAGAATACTTAATGTAAGGCCTGAGTGAAAAATGTTTTGGGGGATGTGGCGTGCGTGCTGTATTACAAATGAGCGTTCTCTGAGTGGCCTCAGCGGATACACAGCGTATGAGTATGGCAGTCGTATTTTAAACTGTCATCGTGGCTTTGTACGATATTATTGATATGTATTTAGAAAGAAGAATGTATAAGAATATTTTTAACATTTGAAAAGTTTGGAGAATTTTCTACTTTACATAAAACTTTAAGATAACATGAAGATAAGTCCCGCGAATATATAATAATGTCAGTGTCAACCTTCACTATATATGTATTAGAGAAAATTGAATCTCGTCTCAAACATACTATTGCTTGCCCAACGTAAATTGGCGTGCGACGACTTTGGAACTAAAACCTGCCCGCCCACTCCCGGTGGTAACCCCTCGCCCTGTCATTCAATTCAATTTCGTATTTACTCGGGAGCTGTGACATCTTGATTACCAATATGCCCTGTCATTCAATTCAATTTCGTATTTACTCGGGAGCTGTGACATCTTGATTACCAATATACACTGAATTATTATGTCCAAAATATCCAAAACAGTCCAGGATAGTGCAAGAACAATTGCCAATGAAGTATTAAAGTTTTGCGAAGCTGAAAAAGAAAATAATGGACCGATATTACCATCTGACAGTTTGACAGATAGAACGGCTGCTATTACTGCTTGGTTTCGTTAGTGCTGCCCGAGCAAATTCTTTAAAAGGCTACGACACGGGTCACCGGACATTCTGTACATTATGTATTAGGTTAAGGTAAGTTGCCAGGGTGTAATAAATTTACACCCTGACAACTTCTGTTACGTGACAGGGACGCCCTCTCTCGCACGCCAATTTATAGTGGTCGCATTCTAGTGACCTTTCAAGATAGGTGAAAATAAAACTAAAATTCGCCAATTGCCAACGAGTAATCGTACATTACCTTTTAATTAATAAATAAATTTTCTCAGAATTAAACGTTTAAAAACAGCTATTACAACATAAACTGATTTGAAAAACAAGAACACTCTCACCACCACTGTAGGCGGTGGCAACTCAGGACACTTGCGTGCATGAACGCGTGTTTGAATATGATCGCTTACACCCATATCTGCACTCAGGCCATAGCCCAAAATTAACGAGTTCTTTAAAAGAAAAAGTATAATGCATTACATCATTGATTTATACCGGGATGCAACATTTTATAAACAAATTATAAAGTAAAAATTAGTGACCATTACACTATTAAGAGTATACACAGTAATTTTAGCAGATTTAATAATGCATTTTATCGAGAGACTTATAGTCATCCTAGGATCAAGGTTGGATCATCAACAGATATAATTAGGCAATTTATTATTATGAACTGTCAATATGTTATGAACTTCCAATGAATCAGTTTTTGAGGTTACTTATAATGTATCATTGATAATCATCATATGGTCAGTATCAATGATAAGATAAAATATAATTGTGTGATTGATGTTCCATTATTAGTAACAACGATTAATAACTGTAATTATACATGATTCGGGGAGCAATCACCGGCACACAAGAAATTAAATCTATCACCTTTAAGTCACGGTTAACAATCAAAGTTTATCTTATCACGAGTCAGTACTATTGAAATAAAAAAAAAACAAATATTAAATTTTTAAATAGAAAACATTCTCTTTCTTTATACATAAGAATAGATGACCCTCGAAGGTTGGCCATTATATATTATACAGGACTATTGACTACATAGAAAGAACATTTGAAAAGACAATAAAGATTTAACTGTTCAAAAAAATAACTTTAACACAACTTTGTACGTTGATAAAGCTGGTGAGGAGATTTGATTATAATTTAAGCAGTCCCAAGAGAAGGATGGAAGATTTACACTAATATTAATTGAATTATTCATTAGCGGTGTTAATTGCTACTTGTCAATTCCAAAGATTTTTATTATTCTAAAGTATGAAAATAGTACATTTTACAAGATTTATAATGAGAGAAAATAAAATTAGATGAAATAGTGGTTTAATAAAAGCTTTTGTATATTCAAGTGGGTACTGTCCTGATAATATATTATATATTTTATAAAAGCTTGGTGTAGGCCAGTATTACACGATTGTGTGATGAATTTAAAAAATTACAAATTTATTAAAAAAGCAATGTCAACATTTTTAATGCTCGCTAATTTCAATAATGCGTAATCGAACTACGGGAAAAAATCTATGGAACTAGAAAAAGTACTATTATTGTATATTGTGCTAATGTTTTGTCTGAATTTGGTCTTGTAATTTAGTGAGATAGCTATATGTTTATGTAACTAATATGAATAAATAAAAAGTATTTTTTTACATTATACTATATGCTTTCAAAAGACTTTGTTAATAGATATTGTCAACAATATCGCAAAACACATAGTTAATTGTCGGATTCTATAAGCGAGTAGTTGAGAAATATTAATAATATTAAAAAAAAAGTTTAAACTTGGTCGTAAAGAATTTTCAATAAGCAGATTGAGGATAACAATTTCAATCTCATCAGATACAAAATGAAAAAGTGTATGTTCTTATAATGATTTAGGCATATCAATTTGTCTGAGTATTGTCTCCTTTGAAGTAGGTACATTCAGGAGGTATTGTTTCTACAAAACCATAATTTGTTTAGGGTCGTACAAAAACATATAATTTTTATATCTTAAGTCAGTGGTTCATAACCTTTTCGAAGTCGCAGTACACGTTTGGGGAACATTTTGGTCGCGGTGCATCGAAATGGGGTAGTAGTGGAAGCAATTAGATCACTTGAGTTCGCTGCTTGCCACTGCTTTTTTTTCGCAGAGCTCTTGCAACAAGTTCACGGTTCACCAGTGCACAACGGTGCATCGGTTAAGAACCACTAACTTAAGTTTTAGGCCATATATGTACTCAAATACCAATAAAAAAATTGTAGGCTTCCTGTTGTGATATTAACTGAGGTCAATAGTTTTTTATATCAAAAACTTTGTTCCTTTAACAAAATCGTTAATTAGGCATGTTGTTTTTACAATGATTGAATTGAAAATAAGCAAGGTATATTTCCTAAAATACAGCTGTAGTTTTTTGAGAGATGTAAATAGGTTATCTATCCATTTGGCTTTCTTTAGAAACATAGGCAGTGGTGAAAAATATAATCGTTAGTAAAGAAAAAATATTTGAATCTCATTTTATGCCACATTTTCAAAAGTTCCACATATGTGGCGTATAGATGCAAAAGCGCCACTATTTCTGTGGATAGTGGTAATTTTGCATCTACACGCCACATAGAAAACTAAACATATTTATATTTCTAAGTGTCTAACAAAATAATTTCGAAAAAATAACTATACTAAGAAAATACACATTGACAAAGAAATTGAGAAAATAAAAACAAAAGATAAAATATATCACATGATTGTTAGGAATATATAATCCTTCAAGGTGAATTGTGCTAATTCATTATCTAACTAAATTCAAATAATTAAGTCTAGAAATATTCTAAATATGTAAATCAAATGTACCATAGCTACAATTACATCAATATACAAATTTACATTAATGACAAAAATGTTGCATATTGAAGTTTCTATAAGATTTGGTATTGTTCAATTTGATTAAAATTTCTTTTATCGTGAAAGAAACATCATTAAAATTTCTTTTATCGTGAAAGAAACATCAAACATCAATACTCAATTTTAAAGATTGTGAAACTGAGAAAATCAAAACAAAAGATAAAATATATCACATGATTTTTAGGAATAATAATCCTTCAAGTTGAATTTTGCTAATTTATTCTCTAACTAAATTCACAAAATTTTATCTAGAAATATTCAAAATGAATCAAATGTACCGTAGCTACAATTATATCAATACACAAATTATACATTAATGACAAAAATGTTGCATATTGAAGTTTCTATAAGAGTTGGTACTGTTCAATTTGATTAACATTTCTTTTATCGTGAAAGAAACATCAGAAATCTCAATTTTAAAGTTTGTGAAACTGAGATAATAAAAACAAAAGATAAAATATGATTTTTAGGAATGATCCTTCAAGGTGAATTGTGCTAGTTTATTCTCTAACTAAATTCACATAATTTTATCTAGAAATATTCTAAATAAATCAAATGTACCATAGCTACAATTATATCAATACACAAATTATCCATTAATGACAAAAATGTTGCATATTGAAGTTTCTAGAAGATTTGGTACTGTTCAATTTGATTTAAATTTCTTTTATCGTGAAAGAAACATCCAAAACCTCAATTTTAAAGTTTGTGGTTTTATTCATCGTATTTCAAGATCACCCGAAAGAAAGTAAGAGAACAGCCAATTGAGCACAAGTGTAATTATTAGGTGAGATTCACACATATTCGTTACATCCTTTCGGAGGTTTATGGTCAAAGTTAAACTCAACAAAACAATCATTTGAATGGTTTCAATAACTATTAAAAAGATTATAAACTCTTCATAGAACGTAACAACAATTAGTCAAACATGCCTAGATATTTTAAAAAACAATTGGATTAGAATCTATTATTTAAATCGAATGATGAAAATGGCATCTACATGACACGGGGGTAATTTTTTTTCTATTTAAATATTAAATATATTTTTATTTATGCATACAATTTTTAATTTAATTTAATATATCATAACCTCTATGAGGCGACAACCGTGTAGCCAGGTTTTCAAGTTCTAATCTAAAAATAATATATAAATCATAACAATTTTAGAAATATCCGACTGCAATTTTCAATTTATATTCTATGGTTAACACCGGTTGACACATTGAAGTTATCAGTTTGATCTGCGAGAGTATGTTCTGCATTATTATAAAAAAATGACCAAATACAAAAAATATGTATTCCCTCGAAATATGCAATATTTTTCACTTGCCAAGTAATACGATTGCCTAAAAATCAATTTATACATTCTTGGCGCTAACCTGGTTGCCATAGTGTTAAAACTAAGATTGTTCAATTTTCTAACGTCAATAAGTAGTTACGACAAATCAACAAACACATATTGATACCTTGTAAATTTTCTATACATTATCAAATTGAGCTACTGTAATGAATGTCAGTGTTGACAATGTACAACTATCGATATTCCACAACCAAATTTATAAACGTCGGACAAAAGGAACAAAATTTGTACATCACACATTGATAAGGCATCCCTCAGTTTGCCAACGATAGATTGAATAATTAAAATGAACGAGTTACAAATAGTGAAAATTAGATTTGTAATCATCAATATTATGTTCCTACATGCAATGCTTGCATGTTAAAAAAATAGTGATAACGAGTCCACGCAATATAAAAACAAATGTGACAGATACAAATTCTGTGCAGCGATTGATTTAAACTTTGATTTATTAGAAAACAGATAGATGTTTGGTATTCAAAGATACACAATATCTAATTTACCTAATTATTAATCTGATGAAATATTTTTGTTTAGATTTTTTATACGTAATAATTGAATGACAGGTTATCATTACAGACCAGATTTAAAACGACAGTAAGTAAAATAAATTTCGTTCTCTGTTTCAGTCAAGAAATACCATTGGTAGGGTATCTAAAAATTAAAGATTTAAGGTTTATATTACTGTCGTTCGACATATTTACATATTGAAATAAAATGGATATTTATATGAACCTTATGGATGCGTGGAGATTTGATTCTCAACATTCCGCTGGAGTCACATCACAGCATCTTCAGCGGTCAGCAAAAAGTCGAGAATTGAATCTTTACACATCCATACGGTTCCTTTTTATTTCAATACCGAAAAGTACATTTTTGGATCACAATGAAATGAATCGATTAAACTAATTTAAATTACTCCTCACTCCTAAATTTTTGTAACACATAGGCCCGAATATATATTCAATACATAAATGATTTAAAGCGAACTTTAACCTTTAAATCATTAAATATTGACTGTGTATTCGTGCCATAGATTATCTATGTATTAAGAGAGGGTTGAATAAAAATAAATGTACGATAAACTAAGAGAATTTTTGAAACTCCATCGGATCGTAAACTGAGGGATGACGGTACTGCATATATGCAATAAGCTGATGCAAGCGTGGGTCAATGATTACTTAAAATATGCATTAAAATCATTTAACTTTAATTGTAATGAATGATCAGATGATAAATAATATTTATTTATTGATATATGATTTTCAGGTTAGGACCAATATAAAGATAATGGATTTAAGATGATGCATCTACATCAAAGTACATTATGTAGTGAGCTGCGTACGTGCGAATGATACCAACTGTGTAAATGGAATTAATTGGAAATTTAGTAATACAGTAAAACCTCGTTAATACGAAATTCAAGGGACCCAAAAAAAAACATTTCGAATCACGCGGAACCCCGTTAATTCAAAATTCAAGGTTTATAAAAATTTAAATTAAAATTTGCAAAATTCGCCAAAAATTGTAAAGCTCATGAAAAAAAATACTAACTTTGTGAAAAACGTCTGCATTTTTAATCATTCCGAAAAACTAATATCTATTATGCCAATACAAAGACTGCTACATTTATACATATTACTAAAGTATCCGAAACTGACATATCTGATGTTTTCACTTGCGAAAAAAATTGAAATATTTTTTCAATTTCGTTAAATTTAAAAAAAATTCTAACTATTCTAAATTCACTAAAATGTGTTGATTTATAGCACAAAGTGCTAAAATTTATTTCGAATTACGAATTATCAGGGTTCTCAAATTATCGGGGTTAATCTAGTATGAAATTAGCATTTTGGGACTAGTGGATTATAAAAATTTCAAATTAATGGGGTTTTACTGTATATAGTTTAGAAATTATTTACTGCAGTATTTAATAGCAGTTAAAATAATAATTACAGATTCTTTAAAAATGGCACATATTTGACTAGCAGAGGAAGAAGGTATCTCAATTACTTGTCGTAAAAGGGGAGTTAATCTAACAATGGACTAAAAAATAACTAATAGAGCGGTATTGGAGGCTACAAAATTGGAAACACAATATATTTCAAATATAAACATAATTTGTACTTATTTATACGAAAAATGGATATTGACATTGCAGCACCAATTAACAAACCGTTTATTACATTTGTAAAATAAATATTTTGTTAAAAAATATCCTTATTCATTTCACATTTGCGGCCGTATCAAAAATTACACTTTTTGTATACGAAGAATGTCAAATCAGCAGAAAAAGTTTTAAATTATTAGATATTTTAAAAATCACTTACAATAATAGGCTTCGTCCAGATAAACATACACATTAAAGTATGTAAAAATTATGTCACATATGCCGAACACATAATGGAAAGATTTTTTACATGTGCACGGAGCACAAGACGTTACAAATTTTTCGTATAAATAAATGACAAATTTGAAACTGTTTTTATTAAAAATTGAAAATCAAAAAAATCAATTTAATTACACCTTTTATGTACATTACTTTGTATGAAACAGCACCAATATTTTTTATTCTATTTTTAGTCAAACTCCCCATCAGCATCCTGTCTGCTCTATATCTTTCAATCATTTAACTTCTCGCTGACCTCCTTCCTAGGTACACCATTTTTACATGACCGTTGACTGAAATCAGTGAGGTCTCCCTGCCTACATAGAAATACTGACAACTTTTGATGGTTTTTCAACCGTGTCGAGTATCTTAGACGATAATTCTATATCACGACAACATGTGTGGTTTTCTCGTACCATAGCAATACATACAATAATAATAAGTAAATGCAGTTATAACAATCAGAATGCGTTTACTAGAAATAGGTTAAAAGTTCAATTGAATACATAAATATTTGTGATCGTTTACACTTACGGTGAATAAAATAATTTGGTGTAATATACTTAAGCACCTATGATTGTGTCGTATGTAAATAAATATTATATTAACGCCTAATTTATGTGCATTCTTTGCAATTAATTTAAAGTTATTTCATAAATGTTTAAGTAGAGATTTCTATAACGTTATCACTTCACTACCCGTGCAGAGAAATTCGTTTACACCGGGCAACGACGGCAGATCTTCTGTATGAACTGGACGTGACACCTGTAGGAACTCGCTCGTTGAGTAGAATGCGGCGGGAATCTTTTCATCTGTCCTGTGGTATTCTGACGGATCGCAAAACTTTGCTCAGCTGAAATTGGAAATATAATTACGATAAGACTAAAAATAAAAGATAAACAAAATTATTTATTGATAAACCAAACATAAACTTGGGATGTTCCTATTGCAAATAGACTGCAACTCGATTAATGTGCGTCAGTTTTTTCCTTTGTGTATTCTTTAATCTGCATAGTATTTTATTTGCAGTGGAAGTTACTGATTTACCAAAGGTGGTAATGTGTCAGTGGCTTTGAGTTTTAATTTTCAAAAATCGTAAAGCTCGTGAAAAAACCATCAATTTTGTTAAATTTATGCATATATTTTAATAAATTATCATGAATATGCAATTTTTATAATGCTAATAATAACAAAGATTGCGACATTTCTATTACTAAAGTACCCGATGTCATAACAATTTTCTTCTATCATTAATTCATCTGTTTCCTTTTTCTTTACATATATACATATCACACCCCCGCTCAATTAGTATCACAACTCAAAAAAATAAAAAATAATTTTTATTGTACCATTAGTTTCACAATACTTCAAAATCTTATCTCAGAAAGTATCATGTGCATATAATTCAATTGTTTATTCCTAGAGGGCACTAGTGTCATTGTAATATTAATGAGCCTGGGGCCCAGCCGCACCCGTGCGCCCTAGCACGACTTTCCCCAGGGGCCCCAGGGACGCACGGGTGCGTCCGAAACGTAATTAATTATTTCTTGACGGCCGCGTATCGAATTTGAAAAATGTGATTTTTTCCCGGTAGAGAAATCCCGTGGGAACCTGTCGTTCCATTTTCAACTCAAAAACATCGCCGATTATAGCTTAAATCAAAATAGAAGTTTTTCTGCCATCAAAATCGTATAGAAAAGTTGTAGATGGCGCCCGGAACGCGTCCTGTGCAATCGAAATTCAAATATTCTGTCATTCAAGGTCACGCATAAAGTGCGCGGGAAATACGATTTATTTTTTCGATTTTCGATTTATTTGAATTATGTTATGTTCATTTGAAATATGTGTGTTTGTGAAAGTGTATCATATTTATGTGTTATGAGTGTGATGTTCCATTGTGTGCCGTGCCGTGCAAATGTTGCGCTGGCAACATTATCGAAATTCAAAAAAAGGATTTTATTTTTACTTAAACGATAAAAAAATCTTTGCATTTCGACACTTACGATAAAATAATATGAATGTGTGTATTTTTTTTTTACGCATGTTTTCATGGTTTTTACGTAAAAAGAATAATCACAAAAAATTCAGAAAATCTCTGGCCCTAGCCTGTCGATTTGGAATTTTTCGGGCCCTAGACAGGTTTCAAAATTATAAACACACCAAACATAAACAGTGTCACGTAACGTAATGTATTTTTTTGAGTTGTAACACTATTTGAGCGGGGGTGCGATATATGTATAAAACTTTTTTTTTTTTCTAACAATTTTACCTTTCTAACAAAATAAAAACACTGACAAGTCGGTTTCAAAGATAAGTAAGTGGGTTTTTCTTTTGCAAAAAAAAATAATTTAAATAAAAATAAAAATAATGATAATTTCCCAAACTGAGCTACGCGCTAGTAATAATACTAACTTGATGACGAGAGTCTCAAATGAGGACTATTCTTTATTTTCTACTAATTTGTTTTTTATTTACTAGACTAGAGTACAATATGATGCGATATTAATGCCAATTACATTTCAATTCATTTGAAATTTTGAATGGTAATATGTACCTCATATTCCTGGTCAGTTTCCATCAGGCCACGGACAGCTACTAACTGGTATTGGCGCGCCCGGAGCGCAGGGGGCGCCCTTCTCAGAGCTCGCAATGCCGCTCCTGCCCGCAGCTGACTAGCTCCGTGAGATGGGTCCAGCACCAATAGCCGGACCCCGCCGCCCCGGCTGGGGCTCCCTCGCACCACCTCACATCCAATTATGGTGCGGGAGTGACCTAAAAGTTGTTTTGTTTTGAAATCAAAGTATCATACGAAAAATTTGCATTAAATTTCGATGTCACTCTTCGTGTTACTAAATTTTATTTGAAAAAGGACAAACCTTTTTTGTTCTATAAGTACATTTTTCAAAATGGCTCATTGGCAACAAAAAAGCCTATCGTCAGAAATTTAAAATACGGAACATTGCATTGCTGGTCAATATATCGGGCAGTGAAATATCCAACTATCAGCTTACCCTGGTGTTGTAGATAAAGTGGCGGCTTGTATTCGGCCGGGTTTTCCTGGAAGTAGTTGAGCACCCAAGCAAACAGGGCGGGGTGACCGCCGTCTTCACCAGTCGGCCGATGGAAGTCAATCAGCTGACATCTAAAAATATGTCTGTATGTTAATCCTAGATCCGGCAATCACGCTTCACAAACTAATTCAGATCTTAGGGTACCATCAGGGAAATGCGCAATTTGCCAATTTAGCGTACACATATTTTTCTTTCTGGATAACGGAGGCAACATAAGAGTTTTAATGGTAGATAAAACTCTCATATTTTAAGAGACCGATGTTTTGTTGCACATGAGGAGATGCGGCATAAGCACATAATAAAAAAGTTAAAAATTCCTCAGGGACATGATTAGTTTTAAATAACTTCTTTTGCTTGATGAATGCCTAATTGTGTTAGAATTGGTGATGGTATTTTAACCAGTGACACACCAACCATTATTTGAGATTTGTATCTGATTGCGTCAATGATTGGCAACCGATTTTTTGCAATTAGACAGGCAACCATCGGTACTAATAACCATTACATACATCTTAGTTATCAATCATCAATTAATCAGATACAAATCTCAAACAACTGAACCGAAAATAGCCGGTTAAGATAACGGTTTGACCATCACTAATTAGCATCCATATGAACAGACAATGGGGTATTATTCAAAATCACATGCAATCTTTTTTAAAGCTGATGTACAACTTTTTTGCTACATCGCGGAGCAGTACATACATAATAGAAAAAAAAATGTACTGGTCATTTACTAATATCGCGTGCTGTAATATCACAAATCACTGATCATACTGGTTCGCTCAGTAGTATCAAGGAGATGTCGCCGTCTTAATGTCACAAACTGAATTGCCTGAGCATGCGCCGCGTGACTCCTTATATAGAAAAAATTCCCTCAAAAGGTTTATTCCAGAGGTGCATGAAACATGTGGAAAACTACATAGTCTGTTATTATGAAATGGACAGGCGTAAAATCCACTAGAGAGATAACACAGTCACGGATGAGTGACCTCGGATTGCGTGCGTAACAGTATGCGGTTCCGGTTGACTGAGTGCCATTGCGTGACTGTGCGTGCGTGTTGTTTATTTTCAGCACCCAGTATGGCTACAATATTAATGTGTGACATATTCTCTGTACGCATCTCTATTAAATAATGCTTATAAAGCAATTGATACAAGCACATTGTTTTGAATGAATTCATGGTCCTAAAAGTGAACCAAATAAACTCAACAGCTAAATACAAACTACATTTTGCTTAGCTCCGGTGTTTACCGTATTCTGAGAGAAGATAGAACTGTCACAACTTCACAGGCACCAATCCACTTCCGCGTGTTGTAAAGCTTGGATCCTAACTGTTCTGCACCCTGCGACAAACAAAAGTAAATGCTGCTTAACTGGTTGAGAAGACATGGAAATGGATAGATATGTGATAAGGAAATCATATTAGCTTTAAATTTTCCTTTCTGGCTGTGAAATCAGTTACAAATAAGTTTATCCCAATTTTGTTAACTAGTTCCATTTTTAAACCCCTTAGATATAATGCATAGAAAACTCAATAAACATAAAAATGATTTTTTTGATACATATAATTGGACAGTCAACAGTGTGGGAACAGTAGAAAAAGTCTTTTCAAATGACAAAAATCAATTTTCTGAAAAACTAATTTTAAGAAGAAGAAGCCTGTTTTTTCAATCGTTATTTAATATTGACATTAAAATTAAACCTGCGTGTCGAAGCCCAATTTCCAAGCATGTTCCACCATGAGCTGCAACCGGGATATAGATGGCACGGCCGTTCTGGGCTGCTGCGGCGGTGTCTTACCTCCTCCGATAGCTACCCAAGCTCCATTGTACACAACTTCATTGTAGGCTGTGTTCTCAACAAGGGATGATATCAACATCTGCATATTCCTATAACATGAAGATAATTTTTTTAAAAAACTAACTCATTAAAACAAAGTTTTTATTTTACTCCCTTTCTTTGTAAATTAAGTTTACCATCATGTAATTAAATAATTGATTGACTGAAAATGAAACATGTCTAGACAAATATCTATGTCAAAAATCACTAAAAATATCTCTTTATTATTTGATTTCTTCCCAAAAAACCGAAGTGTGCTGTCATCTGTGAACCAACTGTCATAAATTTTCGAAATTCGTAGTGAAGTACCTATTATACCTACCTAGTAGTAATTCAAATTTTAAATATTCCGTGACGTTATCAGGCCGTCGTTGGTATTCAAACTTTTGGAGTGATTCCAATTTGAAAAAACCATTAAAATTTCTAAAAATCCAAAATTATACTACAATTGTTATTTTTTTTAACGAAAATTTGATAGATCTTATTGATTGTCGCCACGAGTCTGTTTGCAAATTTCAGCTCGATTGGATCACGGGAAAAGGGTCAAAAATCGATCCAAAGTTTTTTCGACGGCAAGCAGGCAAGCAAGCAAGCAGATGCCACGAGTTAATATAAAGGGAGTAAATAAGGAAGCCTTCCGATTATTGGGGTGATAAAAGATTGTTTTTCTTTTGGAAATTATTTCAAAATTATTTAAAAATCAATAAAATAATTAAGAAATTGATCAAAAAAAATCGGGAATCTCTATCAATAGTGTACTTATTCTGACGTAAGCGGGAGAGAATACACACTTAAGTGGTGCATTTTGGTTATATTATACCTACTCTTATTTTATATGTTCAATACAGTAAAACCCCGTTAATTCGAACCCTGATAATTCGAAAATTTAAAAATCCACAAGTCTCAAAATGTTCATTTCATAGGAAATTGACTCCGATAATTCGAAAACCCCGGTAATTTGAAATAATTTTTAGTCCCTTGCGCCACAAATCAATACACTTTAGTTCATATGATTTGATTTTTTTTTTGAAATTTGATGAAATTGAAAAATATATTTCGATTTTTTCAGAAGTGAGAAGAGCAAATATGTTAATATCGGGTACCTTATGAAAATAAATATTGCGATCTTTATATTAGTTTAATAAATACAGTAAAAATTCAGTTTTACGTTCCTTGTTTTCATGTTTTTCCGCTATTTACACCGAAAAGTCGGAGTTCCGTTTCATCTCCGTACATTCACATACAAATATTTTGTGCAATTTACGCGGAAGAATTTTCATTTCCCCGGGTTTTACATCGAAATATTTAAAAAATTCAATTCTACATTCATTGAAATTTACGAGCGAAATTTACTTTTTTCTTTTTAAAAATTCATCACGTCAAAATTAGATGAATTTCGAATTTTCAACAGGGCATCTTTCATATTTGGGTTCCCGCTCGAGCGAATACATATTAAGTTAGTAATGAAGTAACGTAAAAAAGAGCACAATAATTACTAAATATAAATATTTTTAACGTTTAACTAATGACCTTTTTTAGTAGATGTATTCCTTTTATTATTTTTTATTTTTATTTTGGATGGTATCAGCAATGATACCATCCACATGATTTTATTCTGTGGGTAGTATAATTGTATTCGTTAGCGTGAAAATCGCAACCGTTGCGCCATTTTGCGCGCATTGGCGTGGTGACAGATCTATTTATTGTATTATGAATTGTTTTTTTAATTTTTTAGTATTATCTTGTTAGTTTTTATTGTTAAATCGTATTTCAATTTGTTTTACGCACCTTCTTACGATTTCTTATGTGAAATTGTTTGACAGTTTTTATTTACTTTGTATTTAGGAATATTTTTATATTAATTTAGCCATTTTAATTGTGAACATTCTTTATTTATAATTTGCCCTAAAAACATTGCAACTATAAGTACAATTGTTTACAAAAATACACATTTTTTACAAAATCAATGGCTTTTTTCATGAGTTTGACGATTTTTGGCAAATTTCGCAATCACATCCTGATATTTTTTTTATCTCAAATTTTGAATTAACGGCGATCCCGCATAATTCGAAATATTTTTTTTTTGGGTCCCTTGAATTTCGAATTTACGAGGTTTTACTGCATTGTATTTTAGTGCCGTACAGCTGTGTGTGATTATGTGTATTTTTTCAAATTTGAAATAGTGTTTGTTTTACTCCGCAAAAAAAAATTCAATTTATTTTTTGGGGAGATTACTTGGAGATTTTTATTTGGGTCATTTTTTCCCTTACCACCCTGAATAAACGAGAGTCTACTGAAGATGTATGAGATAATTATATATTATCTTCCAATTTCAATGCATAATTTTTTTAAACCTAATGATAAATAATAAATCTAGAATAGGGATAACATCCGTATTGCAAAAATAGTGTTTTTATAAAAATGATTGGTCAGACGCAATGCATCCATTCATTGATGTGGTATTCTTCCCGGTCTTCTTCGTCTAAAGCTGACTTCTGGACGATATTCGGCACGGCAGATAAAGCGTTTACTTGTATAGCGAGACCTTGCTCATCAAGGTATGATTTATTAAAACACTCGCAGAGCTAATTGTTATTTTGAAAATAAAAGTGAAATACTGTACCTGAAGCCACATCCCCATCCTCTGTCTCCGTATGTGCTGGCGTAATGATCAACGGCAGAACACAGGTGTGTTCTCAGTATAGACGGATTTTGAGCGTTCAGAGCTTGAATCTTCGGAAGTATCGCTGTAAGTGTGAAAAGAAACAATAATTACAGCTGTTTGTCATTTAACAGAAGTGGAATTTGCAGAATCAGCGATTCTCATGTATTTTGTCAGAGACACATTTGCAATTTTTAGCGTCATTATGAACAGTTGACCAGAGAGAAATAGGTTGGAAGCATTTTAGATATAACAAGTTAGAGGGAGAAATCTACAAAAGAGAAAGTAATAAGGAGAGTGCAAGAACAGAGGTATGCTGTAATGCAGGGGCGTGCAGTGAGAACAAAAAGCATGACTTTTCCTTAAGCATATATTTTGAAAAGAAACTGAAATAAGAGATACATCTCTTAATATTCAAATCACAATAATTAACATATAATTCATATTTCATAATGACAATCATAATGATCAGACAAGTGGAAGACTTTAAATAGCGATGGCGCGAATTACATAATACTGCTCAAATTAAATTTGTATTCAGTGACTTTGTGCATAAAATAAAACATAAATTAATTTCAATTGTTTCATTTGTCTTCCACCGCCGTGAACCGGTGACAATTCTTATTTATTACTATCATATAAGACAAGTAATAGAATTGTAGAAACCTGGCGATGTAAATTTCACTACTAAAGAGAGTAATAATAGCTTGTACAAGTTTATTTATTTGGTTGTATATTTGCACCAATCACAGCGGTATCACATCACTAATGATAAGCATTGCACTAATGTAGAAATTAAATTTAAGGGGGCATAAAACAGGAAGCAGGTTTAGGGATATCAATTAAATTTTGGTGACAGCGATTCCGAATATTGCGTAAGATTTAAATTTACCTTTAGTACAGCTAGTAGAATCATCAACGCCATCACTCTCGGCTCTTTTTAATCCAATTCGCCGCTCGTAGTAGTCTCTGACAGAAAGTTCTCCGGTGTACACAGCTCTCCTGAGTCCTCTCGCTGCCTGCTGTCCGTAGTTCCCTTGCTCGTCCATTCCGTACTGGGCCTGATGATATTGTAAATAAATTAACTACTGGCCCCGCCTTAAATAAAATAAGCCTGGAATAACTTAAAATTCAAACAGAAAAATGAAAGAACTTTAACACCCCATAAAAGTTCACATCCTATTTAATCTTCAGATATCTGAGAATATACATCATAAACTATCACATTGTTTCCCAGAGGAGTAGGCAGAGAGGATAGAATGCGACTCTTCTGTACTGGCACAGCATTTTTGCTTTGTCTACTTTCATACTTCTTCTCATGCACACTCTTCGGTTGTTAAAGCTTCTAACAGAGCCATCCACCAATATTTGATTTATTCGATATCTTCAGCGGACGCCCCATGTTTCTGTAGCCTTTAACATTTCCGAATAAATTTTCTTTATTATCCTTTCTTCGCTCCATATGCTACAGTCAGCGTTATATTAACTTCTAATTTGTTCACTCTCCATTCTATCGTACAAAGATTTTCCACATATCAGGGTGACCACATTTCTACCGCAATCAATTTTGTTCTTTTTTTGTTGATTCCAGACTTCACTTCTTGGTTCTTTACTGGCCGCAATTACATTCAGAGCACAATTCACATTCTTTCGACATCGTTCTCAGCCTTGCCGTCTCTAGTAAACATACTTTCCAAGTACACAAACTCGTTCACTTGTTCGAAGCATTCACTGCTTACCATTACATCACACTCAGTCACTATTTTGCCTCTCTCAAACACCATCACTTTTATTATTTGCTTACATCTATCAGAAGTTCACTCCCCATGAATACACCAGACATTCTAGCCACCAAGCACTGCAGATCAGCTTCATTGTTAGCAATTATTATTGCATTGTCTGCATATAGTAGACAGCATGTGGTGGGCCCTTCCATTCTTGCTCCTACTTCTAAATTTTTCAGTTGTTTCATACAATTGTCTGTGCGCAGGTTGAAAAGCCATGGTAAAATTATGCATCCCTGTTTGAACACCTTTTGTATTCAAATCATAATGGAAATGCCCCATTAATTCTTACACAAGCACTACTTTCTTCATGCAGGAAGACCATTGCCTGGTTGAGCTTACCCTTCACCCTGTACTCTGAAAAAAAACCTTCTGTAATTTCTTATCTTAGCACTCTATCATGTCTTCTGCAGATCCACAGGCACAAAAAAGTTATTGATTCTTTGCCAAAAAAAATTTCCATCATCTGCTTTAGTGCGAAAATTTGATCCATGCATTCTCTTCCACTCATAAATGCTCCTTGTTTGCCTTGCATCCCATACCTTTTCTTTCCTCACCATCCTCCGTGCACAGTCCATGGGTGACCATTTTCTTTTTCACAGAGCATGATAACAGTCCTTCTCCAATCTATTGGAGAGTAGTTCTCCTCTAAACATTAGTTGAATCCATGGAGCCACAAAAGCATTACTGGACCACCACCCTTAATGAACTCGGTAGTAAAATTGTCATACCCCAGTCTTGCCATTCTCATAAGCTTCAACGCTCTTTTAATTTCTTTTAAACTTAACAAGATATTGTTTATTTTGAACATACCCTCAACATTTCAAATTCTCTTTGTTCCCGATGTCTCTGAACCTCCCGCTGCTGGTCACTAACGACTCCCGTGTTATTGGTTGGCTCGCTCCCTCCACGCTCAAAGTGCTCTTCTATGTGCTTTGTCTAAAAAAAATAATGATCGAATTTTTTGCTAATGTTAATTCACCTACTATTAATGTTCATTCAACAGTATTTAACCAATTACTATATGTAATTACTATATATTATTATTAAGCAATTACTATATGTAATTACTATATATTATACAATTACTATATATTATTGGCCTATATTTAAAACTGTGTAAGTCTGGACCAAGAATGATAGTACATATTACATAATTCACATTGCCTGTACCATTGAAAATAAGAAAAACTTAAAAATGCAACTCCAGCCACGTAAATTATGTACGGGTTTTTAGAGGTATAAACTCTATAATACAATCCCTAGTTTTACACAAGAAGAAAGAAATGCATAAAATAAATACATATAAAATACTAAACCAAATAAAATTTTAATCTTTAAAATCTTAGTAGTTTTATACACATATATACTATTACTCCTTCCTCTTGAAAACTTTGGAGTTAGATTCATGATACATACTTGTTTCTTAAAAAGTTTTCTGGTGAACGTAAACATAAAATGAATGTAACGGGATAAAATGAATGTAACGGGAACGCAAATGAGTATGTGAAGGGTACATGAAAGAAATGTTCATTGTCCCCCATGCCAAAAACTATTCCAATAATGGAACTAACTTTTTATAAAATTTGGCATGTAAATATGTTTTTCAAGGTTGAATATCAGAATGACATGGCTTGTTTTTACCTGTCAAATTTCGTAATATAACATGCAATGTCTTCCTTTAGAAAATCAATTTCTGGCAAACTATATTTGAGCGTCAATGCACTTTTGTATCCTTCATATGTGAAACGGTGTATAGTTTATCAAATTGATATATTCACTTATTTACCATGTCTTGCTGTGTGGTGCAGTTGGGAAGGGTCTGACAGCACACTGGACACACCAGGGCACTGGGAGACGGGCTGGACTCCACCAGCATATTCTCCGCAGACTGGAGATACGATGCATTTTCACCACCAGTCGCACCATCCTAAAATGTTTGAGTAATTTTTTATTTTTATAATGCAACATACAAAATTGGTACTAAATTTGTTTCTTTATAACTGTAACTCGGGAGGAGTAAGCAATGTTATGAATTTCTTTTTATGAATCTGCACATTAAAATAAAAATAATGAAAACCTTTGATTAAATTCTCCTTTTAGTGCTTAGTTAGTAGGAACTTCAGAGATATTTGGACCATTGAATTAAATTTGACAGATGACACAAATCTCTCAGCAAATTAATATTCCTCACCATTGTTGCCATCACCATATTTGTTTTATTCTACGTTTTATGGATCCAATCAATCATATGTAGACTGCGGTTAAACCATCAATTGATATTATTTACCACTGTGCTGTCACTACGCACCCAACATGCACGATACATCTAACAAATTCCAATACTCTCATGTGGGAGTCAAAATTTCGAAACAGTATCAAGATTCACGTACCCTCCAAAATCAGATAAAATCCAAGACACGGATACGGACTAAGAAGACGAGTGAGCACTGGATGTTTTTGGAAAAAAAAATTTTGAGGCGTATCTTTGGACCAGTTCTAGAAAGTGGACTTTGGCGCAGGCGCTACAACAATGAGCTCTATGCTTTGTTTAAGGAGCTAAGCGTCATAAAATTGGAAATGTGGAAAGAATGACTTAACAACAAGCACTAAGGCCTCTGCTGTATTTAAGACCATCAGGGCGAGGGGCTTATGAAGGCCAAAACTAAGATGGAGTGACAATGTTCTCAAAAACCTATCTGCCTTGGAGATCCAGAACTGGAGAGAGTTGGCACAAGACCGAGATCGGTGGAGCAAGACCCTCGAAGAGGCCAAGATCTACCATCTCTGTTCTAAGTGTCACAGTGTTATATTTGTGGTTGGCGATGAAATAATGTCTACATGTCTAAAAATAATAAATATTTACCTTTTGAGGGCTCAAAATGTCCCTGTGTTCTATGTTGACATGCAGTTCAAGATCTGTTCCCCCGGAGAAGGTCCTCTCACACAGAGGGCAGTGCAGGCTGGACTGACTGAGGGCAAGAGTTGGATTGTTTTCAATGGCAGCCGTGGGGTTATCCTGGTTGCCCGAGCTCAGGGATGGAGACGTGAGATCGAAGTGGGCGCGATTCATGTGCTCCTCCAGTCTCTGAGCGCAGTCAGATGTGTATTCACACATCAGGCACTAGAATTTTATTATCAATTATCACGCTAATATTAATCAAATATCAATTATTACATCAGAAAAACTTAAATTAATTGGTACATGTCCGCTTTGGAATAAGTCCAATTTCATATTTTATTTTTTTATTTTTATTTAACTTTAACAAAGATTTTATGAATAAATAAATAAATGAAATGATATGTGTCGTATTTGGATGTGAACATTTTTGTTTGGTACACAATCTTTTAAGTGAAGCCCAGAATTTGAAAAAAGTGGACTAAATGCAGTGGAAATGCGGTCACACACTTGTGTGGAAAATCTTTAGTCAAATATAAGTTGATAAGGAAAAAAAAACTAACCCATAAAAGCCAAGTTTTTAATATTTTTTTATTTCTTTCTTTTTCTCATTAAAAAGGTTTTGCGCCTACTCCTTGCGTCGGGCTCGAAAATTAAACAATATATAGATTTTTAAAATTTCGAAAAATCCAAAATAAAATTATAATTATTACATATTTAAAAGAAAATTTGTTGGATCATTTTTATCGTCTCCACGAGTCTGTCTGCAAAGTTTCAGCTCGATTGGATCACGGGAAAAGGGTTAAAAATTGATCCAAAGTGTTTTTGGCAGACAAGCCGACAAGCAGATAAGCAGACGCTACGAGTTAAAAGAAAGAGAGTAGAAAGAGAGAGAGAAAGGATGGATATATATAATTTATATTCATATACAACCTTAGAGTAACTTTATTTACCTGGATGATTGCTGGACTGGGCGTGGTTGGTTTGACCTTTTTTGGTGTGTTGGCTTTCAGCTTCAGGGCCAGCTGCGACCTCAAGGGAGATCCCTGGCCGGCGCTCGACAGAGACAACTGGAAGAAAGGAAATAAGGTGAGCAAAATGTCCACCGTGTGGTGTTGAGTATGCAGAGGAAAACCTGTACTTACCTTGCTGCCAGCGGGAGAGAGTTCATATTCACTGCTCGAATTGTTACCAGAATTGTTTTTATACTCTGAAATGATAAAAAAATCGTACAATGAAAACAAAATTAGAAAATTTTAATAACTGTCTAAGAACCGGTTCTTGCATCGACTTGATTTATAGTAAATTGTTTAAACCATCGATTTTTGCATTTTCCACCAAACAAATAACACGTTTTTGTAAAAATCTATGTTTTTTATGAAATATTACTATAATCCAAATTGATACAACCGCCCCTAAGTATTTGTATGGGGGAGCTTGAAGCGATTTATTATTATTGCAGAGTTGCGGGTTAATTAATTGTATAATTGAAATAAAACTGGCAATTCATTCAATTGACACAATGATAGAAAACATAAAACATTCACTATTTAGGAATGAATTTAAAACCCCTCAAATGCCATTAGTAAGTGCACACGCAAAGCTTTTCCTGCCGTACCGAGCCATAAGCATGATTTATTTACATTTATACTTCTCAGAAACATGAGATTTTTTCAATGTTTGTTATTTATGTATGTATTCGAAATCATTCTTTTGTAAACTAATTTTAATAAATACTTTAATGTCACACCCCTCTGGTTTACTCCTACTATGTGATGTCTTCTTTGTCAAGCATGGCTACGGCTAGCAGTTAAAGGATAATTCATTGGGATTTTATTATTATTACATTAACGAATTTATATAGGTAATACATATTTTATGTGAGAGGCAAACAATCACAGTAATATTATACACCAAGATATTTATTTTATTAAAAAAAAAATTATGTAAAATTAGCATCCACGGTCTTACCAGAATATTTATTTTATTTAAAAAATTTCACCATTTCTTTCATCCCCCCCCCAGCCCCCTTAGAGACATTTAATTATCTATTCTATTTATTCTATATTTTATTATCTACTCATAATAGAAATTCCCAATAAATCAGAGTAAGGGAAGCTAAGATTTTATTGAGCACCTTTCACTTAAAATAAGTGGAAAAGATATAGCATTAGTACTATCAGATACAAGTATTCTTTCTTCCAAGTTATGTTGCCAAGGGCCAATTATTTTCGTAATTGGCTCTTAATGCCAATTTCAGTGGCTATCATGATGTGATACATCATCCTTGATGATGGACTCTGAAATGTCTGGTTATAAAAATATCTGACTCATGGCGGGAATACCAAGAATAAACCATTCTGTTATCAGACATGAAAACTTATATTATTCGTCATGCAATAATAATACTATTATTTGCATTTCATTGCTAATAAAGCTAATGATTATTCACGCTTACCATATCTATTGACTCCGTTGTGGTTGCTCGACGTTACACTTTCGGTGGAATTTTGTCTACTAGTTGATTTACTTTTAGATTTGGTCTTCGACAGGCTACTCTCGCATCTCCTGCCTCCCTTGGCGTCAGCCGCACTTCCATTGTGAATGTTTTCTCTGCTGCTCTTCTTGGAGCCGCTCGCCTCTTTGAAGGGCTGCGCCCCCGGTAACTTTTTACTTTTCGCGCTGCTCTGATTTGCTAAGCCGTTAGATTGCGAACCCAGGCTGGACTGGCTGGTGCTTCGTAGGCCGTTTCCGTAATGCATGTGATTGGTTTTGTTGGATGGTGTCGGTGGTCCGTGGCCGTTGCTCGTCGGCGTGTGCCATCCGTTTTGCACCGACGTCGGGGTGTTACTATTGTTGGTGTGGCTTTCGGATATTGTATCGGAGTCTTCGTCAAATCTGAAATAAAAAATTTAAAGATGTAATATTATATTTAAGTTTCTAATGCACGGGATTTACTTTATACAATTTTTTTTATAAGCATGTATTTCATTCCTTTCATTAATATTTATTTATCACAAATAAAATAATGTCTTCTAGTAATCTATACTTAAAATTTGATTGACACTTACAGTACATTTTGAATTGTGAAAACAAAAATTTTTATGCCCCATGATTTCAGAATGTATGTTTTAGAAGTTAAAAAAAAAGTAAACCATAAAAACCAAGTGTCTACAATATGCGTCGGAATCTCCATACAACTTGTATGAAAAAACCATTAAAAATTTGAAAAATCCAAAATTATACTATAATTATTATTTTTTTAACGAAAATTTGCTAGATCTTCTTGATTATCGCCACAAGTCTACTTGCAAAGTTTCAGCTCGATTGGATCACGGGAAAAGGGTTAAAAATCGTTCCAAAGTTTTTTCCTCAAGCAAACAGACGACACGAGTTAAAAGAAAGGAAGTAATAATGCATGTTTTATAAAAAGTCATGCACTTGGGGTGCAATCTAACGAGTTGTTGGGAAAAAGTAGAACCAGAGCCACAAAGAGCTGTGAAAAACAAAAAAGAAGACGCTTATATTCAACAACAAATGCAGAAGAAGTGAAAAAGATCAAGGTACAAGGTTTTGTTTGCCAACAGCTTGCTCGATGCAATCATCTACCAAATGCGTATTAGAACATTTCGACAGTAGGACAACCACCATAGATTGGCTTCAGGCTAGTTACGTACACACATAAAACTTGATTTAGTTCACGTCTAGTACTTACATTGGCAGAACGTAGTAATGCAAATTTCATTGCCAATGTCGGATTAACGCAAACACACGGCAACAGAATCATGTTCAGGCCCATCCGCGTTAACCAATCGTAATGTAAATATTACACCATAAATAAAAACTCAAAGTAAAGTGCACACCTTGTTATAGTTTAGAGAGTGCACTACTTCAGTAAGGAACACGTTGGCACCAGTGTACTGAATATAATTTGCATATTTTGTTTGGTACAAAAATTAATAACTAGAGTTGGAAGCCATCTTATACTTATTTTGTAAAACTTTATCTGATTTATACAAGGCACTCTACACAATCTTATCTAATAATAAACATGTGTATTAAAATAGAATAATCAGTGCACAACACCATCAGGACCTGAATAATAAAAAAATAATTGCAAATTTTATTTATTTTAAATATTGAAGATTTAAAAATTTTTTAAACCTAGAAATCAAATATAAAGCTGAAAAATCACACAGCAATCACACATAACGACCATGCATGATGAGAGATTTTGCTTCATTCATTACACAACAAATTTAAAATCTGCCTTTTAATTGAAAACTTGTCAAAATGCAGTTAACATAACTTTTAATTATATTATACGCTAACTAACCATCACGCCGTTTCTCCGCAGGGGTAAGCAGAGAGGATTGAACGCCATACTCTTTTATCCTGGCACACCACTTTTGCTTCGGCCACATTCATACATCTTCTCATACAAGTTATACGGATGTTCCGGCTTTTAACAGGGCAATCCTCAAATACTTGTAGTATCTGATGGTGCCAGGTCTTTCACGGACGCCCTCTATTCCTGTTGCTTTCAACCTTATATTTTCTTAAACATTCATTCCTCGTTCATATATTCCACATGACCAAGCCAGCATTGCATTCACGTCTAATTTGTTCATTCCTCACTCTATCGACCACAGAGTTTCCACACAAGTGTCTTACTGACCGCATTTTCACCGCATTCAGTCTACTTTCATTCCTCTTTTGTCAATTCCAGATTTCACTTCCATACATCAGGGTTGGCACTAGAACGCCATTATGTACTGCTAATTTTGCTTCTTTTGACAGATTCTTATTGGCCATAATTGCATTTAGAGCACCATTAACATTGTTTCCCGCAGTCACTCTCCTTTCGATATCATCCTCAGCCTTGCCGTCTCTACTAAACATACTTCCCAAATACACAAACGTTGTATATTTAGCTGAGACACAAATCACCCAGTACTTCTGTTGGATAATTTACAGGGAGGCTAATAAGTATAGGAGGGACCCAGAAAATAATCTGTCTCCAGGCAGCATGCATGTCCCAGGAATGTCAAGAATATCTCATAATGGGTGTTTATTGAGTCAATTGATAAAGTCAAGTTGAACTTTTGTATAAAGCTTCCTTTTTTGATAAAAAATTATATATATTTCTAAGATTGAAAAATAACATTTTACGGAAACGCTGGATGTGAAGATATAGTGAATTAATTTGAATTGTTGCAACATATATATTGCAACATACATATTTGGCAAAGTTTGATGATTTTTGACGACATACATATTTTGCACAAATTGACGAGTTGAATATGTATTAGTAATCATGTGCAACATAAATTAAATAGCCATTACTTTTATACCCCACATTTATTTTCACCTATAAATCCCAATTATAATATGAATTAAACAGTTTGAATTGGAGAAATTTTAGTGAACACTCTTGGGCACCTCAGGCCTCGAAATTATCCCTCTGGTTTAATTTTTTAAAATTCTTATAAGTATTTTGTATTGTTTGCAAATGCATAATTAATGGCACATCATAATTAAAGCGTTTTTTCAATTTTATTACACGGATAGGTTTTTACGAGAGGAAAAATCTCTATACTGGGTCTGAAAGAGTAACTAGAGTAAATAAAAAATATTTATTTACGAAGATAAGCTGATAAGGCTTGTATTGATTTTTTTCCCACAGGTACAAGGTAACAAGAAAACTAATCTTAACCACCACAGTCAAAGATAACAGGTGCAGTAATATAAAGGTAAACACGAAACTTTGATTTACATAAATATATATAAAGTCAAAAGAAGTCTTCAATCATTGCATTATCTCTGTCCTGATCTATAGTGTCTTGGACATTTACAGCGGGTCTCGTCCACAAGATTAAGTTTGTGTTCCTTCGCGATAAAAGAAATTTAGACATTTGCACCTCAACCAAAGGAATGACAACCACTGGAGTAAATAATTATTAGAATGAAGGCCTCAAATTGGAAGCTGAAACTTTGGTTGTCACTAGGCCATTGGCATAAGAACTATTGCAGAGAACAGGTAATATCGAGAAATAGTCAAGATTCATCTTCTGTTGGCCATGAGAAAGGTCCTGGACTGATGAAGATACAGAATCAAACAGCAGCTTTCACAACTGTTCTGGGGTAACAGGGAAGAATTTTTTTCGATCATATTTTGTAATTTTGATGTATATTAATTATAATTAATTAATTTTAAAAAAAAATAGGTGTTGATTTATGCAGGCTTCTTGAAATCCTTTGGCAAACTTTTTTTCTCACTATTTCAGATGAACTACATAAGTTCTCGCTAATCATGCTTATGTCTTTGGTATATTCAGAACATAGTACATTTTGTTTTTTATATGTCTGTATTGAGGTCAACAATGAGTTTCTGTCCAGTTTATTCAATGCTTAAAAATCTTCAGGCCTAGTCAGAATTTCGATTTTTTTTTGTTTATTTTTATTTCTAAAAGTATTAATTATCTTTCAAGAATTTTCCCTGAATTTTTTAAGCCAATACAACAAACATTAATGGAGTTAATATTATTTGTTGTATTGTATGAATTTATCGCAATGTAAACAACACTTTAAACATCAAATGCGCTTTTCTCAAAATCGAATTTTGCAAATCGGTGATCAAAATATCTTGAAAACTATGCGATCAATTTTTTTTATAATTTTACGAGTCGGAAAAATAAGCACTTGATAAAGATTTTTCTTTAAGAATATATATTTTTTAATTTATCAAAAATGAGTCATTCTTTAGAGTAAAATCAATTTTTTTTTACTTTGAACCCTTGGCAATTTTTAGTCAAATCAATATTTTTTGAAATCCATCGAAAAAGTACTTGTGTATATGATATGTAATAACAATCCATTTAGTTTCTTTATTTAAAAGGATATGAATTCGAACAGGAGTGATCACCGCAAAACCTGTTTTTACAAAAGCAGTCTGGGTCAATAGCTGTATCTTACTCATTTAATAATATTTTTTTAATAAATATTTCTAGTATCGAAATATACACATTTAAATTTTGTGCTACATTATTTTTTCATATACAAATCATATTTTAACCCCTTATAACGCGTGATCCTTAAAGATATAAGAAAGTGGGCGGATTTTAAGATTGCGACGTTCATTTTCTTTAGATGATTTCTTTTATCGATCCAACAATTTGACTACGGATTTGCTTCATAAATGAACCAATACTGAATGGAAATTTTTTGAACTGTAATGATATATGACTTCTCCCACATAGTATTTATTGCAGCAGATAAATGAATGTACATTCAAGTGCGCCTTAAAATCAGTTAAAAAGAATTTATCAAAGTGATTGCAGCAATAGTCCACCCAATCTAATTATAAACAAAACATTAGTCACTCACGCTGGGCTTTGATCATCTATAAACACCATAAGTTCAGCTTCGGGTGTTAGGAAATCGAGATGAGCCTGGTTGACATGGATGAGCATCTCGTCCGATGACAGATCCGTCAGGTCACAGAAGGGACAGGTTGCTTGGCCTTCCACGTGGTACATGAGCGTGTGCGCCCTCATCTCCTCGTCCGAGAAGCCCTCCAGACCGCATATCTCGCAGGTGTAGGAGAACGTGGGTGTGCTGGCAGCCATTCTGATTATTTATATTCTATTCAGTCGTCAAAGAAGTTGAGCATTATAATTTGGAGCACTTCAATTTTGCTGCTTTCATAATTTCTGAAAATTTTTTTTTTTTTTGATTAAATAAAATATTTCAATGTACTTAGTAATGAAAACAGCGATTTTTCAAATTGAGACCATATTATATAAATAGTTTACAAATACAAATAGTTATCTTGATAGCTGCCTGTTTACAAGATTTTTTATTTTATTTTTTAATCCAATATGCATTTGGATAGAAATCAAAAGATCTTTGAATGTCTTCTTATTTTATAATAATAAATAACAGCGACAATTGATAATCTGATATCTTATAAAACAAAGTTAAATTAAAACAAAAACAGTGAATTACAAAAAAAAGAATATTTGGAACAATAAATGTTCAAAAGAATAGGTTTGAGAATAATAATGACTTTAAAACTGATTTTACAGCAAAACTGTCATTAGGCATTGAAGGTGTTCCTTACTGCAAATGCAAGAAAATAACAAAACCTATTAATATAACAATTATTTCAGTGAAAAATAACATCTCATAGAAAAATTCAAAGAAAAACATCAATTAAGTTTATAAAAGGAAAAGTTATGCGGACAGCATAAAGTATTACTATCTTCCCACGAGTCAACATAATGTTTAATAATAAAAATTAATATAACTAGTGACATTTCGTGCAATAAAAGTAAGGTTATAATGCGAAATCGATAAAACTTCCGCAATTCCATTTGTATCATGAAAGTAAACCATGTTACATCCGAGTTCAAAAGAAGTGCAACCACGGAAACTGATAAAGTATTACAAAAATCGTTGCAATCAGATAATATTTTACACAGCATACTCACTAGATGAACTGTCAAATCCATTCAACGAACTGTAACGCCTGACAAATCGAATTTAGGCAATACACTACAAATTAATTTTGCACTTTTTCACTAAAATTATCATGGCACTTGGTGATTAATATAACAATTATATGAGGTCTATGTTCTTTTTTACATTTTGCTGGTTTTTATGAAAGCTCTGTTACGAATTGACGCGTACATTCCGAAATGAAACGGGGTTTTTCGCCTGAAGAAGGAAGTGAACATTTTGACCAGCTGACCTCGTAATAACGGCGCCTTTCGTAACCAAAGCTGCCAAAGACGAATATTGCGCTATCGCTGTTTCACTTGCGGTAGCTATTTCAGGTTTTTCTTCATTTTCTCTATGCCCTTCCGTGAAAATTATTTTCATTCAAACGGCCTAAAATAGTAGAATCAATAACCACACAAATGCGTATATTTTAATCGGACCTTTTTTGAATTTATTAAGATGTGATGTATGTGTATTTCAATGATTTTAAATAATTTCCGTTATATTTTGGAACAGAATAATCTTTCTGGATGTTTTGTACGTAAATATGTAAAGAATATTTCGCTGTTGAAATACATTACATTACTTCTCACCACAACATCTTATTTTCTTGCCAACGATAGCTTTATTCTTAAGATGATGGAATTGATAAATAGAATTGATAGATTGCTAAAGATTGGTAATATAACTGATGACAAAATTGATGGCTTACTAAATAATGCTTATTCTCTTCTTTTTTAATTCTAATACGTTATAATGATAATGAAAAAATATAATGTGATAGGTACTAGTAGATATACCTACGATACCTACTCATTTTACCAGATATCCATACTAAAACAGTGAACGCACATACTTTTTATCTTCTCGATAGGTATACACGTAGAAATTAGTTTATTAAGGTTCAAACTAAGACAGATGTTGAAACTTAGTAACTAATAAGAATATTTCAGCAATTAGTCATACTAAAGATCCTAGACCCATCTTGGCATATTTTTCGACAGTTACATAGAAATTTGAAGACATCAGAGCGGATAATGGAAACGACGATTAGAGCTGAAAATAATCACATTTACCTTAAATTTCAGATGGAATAAGCTGTGTAAATATCACTTTTGGAGAGAGTACCTACCGGTCGAGAGTTTTTGCCGCATCGCACAAAAAAACATGAATTTCAAAAATGACTAGCCCATATCAGCAATTGAAAAGTATTGATATAAAAAGTTTTGCAGGGTGCGAAAATTTGGGAACGTATAATATACAATTAGCTGTAGCCCCATCAGAGCAGCGTAGTAGCCACTGATAGGTTAACTTAACCTTTACTATACCGTGACACCGTAAATACGCGTACCTAGCCATGCCGTTAATTTGGGTTACCGTAATGAATATGAGTTTCTAAAAATATTTTTACTAGCTATAACCCGTCAAAAATGACGTACTTTTATAATATACCTATATTTCGGCTGCCTCTTAAGGCTGTGAGAACAGCTCTATCTAGAGTAGCGTATTGTCTCGATAACGTTAGTGATGGATACTACTAAATTGAGAATTATGATTTTTTTGCTTTTTTTATTATTATTTGTAGCATTAGTGATGGACCTTGTTAAGTAGAGAATTATATATTTTGGTTAATGATTAAAATCAATGACATATGATATAGTGATGGTGGTAATAAGTGCATTTATTAGTTTTAATTTTAATAAAACTGAAATACTAAAAGAAAATCTTAATATAAAAAAAAATTCAGATTATTTTATGAAAAGTTATAAAGTCAATGTTCTTATTTTATTTAATAACAACTTTGAAATCTTATTAATTTTGAAAACGGATTCTAGGAAGTTACGGATGGACAACGAAATTATTATTATTATTAGGTATTTAATTGCAATGCATTCTTTATTGCTTGGTAGACCTGTGCTACTGCATGATAAGGGGAGGGTTAAAAATAACTTTTTTTACCGCGCGTTCTCAACTTCCATTTTGTTTCTCATGGAGCGAATATACAAGCTTTAATTAAATTAATCATTAGGCAGGTACTAACCAGGGTGACATTTTATCCGACTAGTGTTTTGAGTGTTTATCGCCACACGCAGCACACGTCTCCCCTGTCACTCTTACTATCTTCATGTCAGGTTGGTTTGTTCCCAACAGTGGTTCTTGATGGATGATGAAATTTGTTATTTGTGGTCCCACGAGAGAAAACATCACCCGCGTTATTAAAACTTTTTGGGCTGATAGATGGATATAAGTTGAAGTCTACTTATTGGATGTTAGTGATAATTTTACTAGTCTTCATATAAGGCGTTTTTTTAGATGTAAGGTGGGTGGACCATGGAAGGCCAATATAACAAATAAACAGTTATTATTCCTTTATTTACTGGATAAATGAAACAAACAAATTATCAAGTAACACTTTGTTTTATTTTGTAAGTTATATCTATATATATCGCTCATCTAATTTGTTCAACACTATATTCAGCGACTTGGATCTTTTCAATTCATCAATCTATGTATTTAAAATTCTTGGATATTCACCTCAGTCATAAACCTTTTTTTCTTCTTCTTTAATCCATCTTCTTTCTTTTGAACAGACTTCGTATATGTAATTCTTATTTGGTATCTTTCTTTAATTCATCTTTTTTCTTTTGTCCAAACTTATATATATATGCAGATGTATTGATCAGATATCTTTATGCTATACATATATCTTTTGCACTTCTTTTTCTTCTTATCTTTTCTCCATTTTGCTAAGTAGATCAGCCCTTTCCTATCCATTCCTTATTCCCTTTTTATCTCTAATTCTTTGACTGTCATAGTCTGTTCGTAACTTAAAACTTTCACTTTTTGTTTTTTTTTATAACTCAAGTTATTGTTGCTATATGTTAATACATAACATGTTAATTCTATGGAAACTTGTAAGATGGTCTCAATACTGTTCAATAATCATGTGTAATCTGATTTTTATATGTACTGCTTGTTTCCCATGAATAAATAAAATAAATAAATAAAAAAAAACATTTTTTTATTGCAGAGTTAATGATAATTTATTAAATTTAAGTTTTATTAAACCTCCATACGGCCTTGCGAGGAACAGGGCTCCATACAAGGCCGATATAATAAATCAGTCGTTTGACTTAAAACTGACGTTGTGACAATCAAAATATCTGCTTAACTTAAACTACATAAAAAGGTCTTTCATTAAAATGAAACATTAAACATATTAAATTCACATAAAAATACTCAAGGATCATTACTTGAATACTGTCGTAAAACTAAGAATGTACCTATTCGTGAAAATGTTTCAAAAATAATTTTAATGAGCATTATATCGATATAAAATACTTTGCCAGCAGAATTGCCAAGACGAATAGGATTGAGCTGGGCTGCTTTTGGCAAACTCAAATATATTTTCAGGAACAAAGAGATCCCAATTAGCCTAAAAAGAAAAAATCCTTTGAATCGTGCATACTGCCAATGATATGGAGTGGAGACAATGGCCTTTATAAAAAAAGAGTAGAAAAGCTCAAATGCACGCATCGATCCATGGAGAGATCCATGCTTGGAGTAAGCCTGAGGGATTATAAAATTAGGCGCAGAATTAGAGAAGTGGATATCATGGATCACGTAACGAAGCTAAAATGGCAATGGGCAGGGCATGTTGCAAGGCAGGATGCTACAAGATGGACTCCCAGAGTTCTGAAGTGGAGACCTTGGGAGAATAAAAGAGGCATCGGAAGACTTCAAAAGAGATGGGCCTACGATATAATCGCTGTGGGGGAAAGAAATGGCTACAATTAACAAATAACAAGGAAGGACGGAAGGGTATTGAAGAGGCCTATATCCAGCTATAGAGAGATGAAGGCTGATGAAGAAGAAAAAGAAGAAGAAATACTTTGCCAATTACCTTTATAATGAAATAAAAAAATACCTTATAGAACTGTAAAATGAAATAAAACACGTAAAAATCACGGTAAAGCCATGGTATTGGCTTTATTGGAAAGATAATTTTAAGCCATTAGTGTTTAAATAAAGTGTGTTTTTTTAATGAAAAATATGTTCTGCTGTCGTGATTTCAACCTTGGAGTACGAATACGAATGGTCAGATGCTACGTGTTTTCCGTATTATTTTGTGGAATGAAAGCATGGGCGCATACTAAAGAATTGATGAGGTATGTAAATCCACATCTCTAATAACGAAGCGGACTCCGCTGCTGGTCCTCACGGGGGCCTACCGGACGGTATCAGGAGTGGCACTACCTGTGTTGGCGGGTGTTTTACCCGCTGATCTTCAGGTGATCGAAACCAATGCTCGCAGCTCTCTGAGGAAGGGGCTGGAGATCACTGTTTTTGAGGTGAACTTCAGTCCCTGGGATGCCAGTTATCAGGAGTTATGTGATAGAATAAGAACTGTGATTATGGAAAAATGGCAAGAGTGATGGGACACGGCGCCAATGGGGAGGTGGACATACTCCTTCCTCCCCAGAGTCGCCGTGAGAGAGAAAGGCAGGGGAGGTCCTCCGGTGCTTGATCACCACGCGATGCAGCTGGTGTCGGGACACGGCGAGTTTCGGAGCAAATTACATGGTCTGGGGCTTGCTGCGTCACCCTGGTGCACCTGCACTCGTGTGGCTCAGACGCCGGAGCACATCCTCTGGGCTTGTGAGTTTATGAAAGATGCACGAGAGATTATAATTGCAAGACTGGAGGGGGTGAGGCACGGTTCCGCACGGAACAGTGACCTCACCAAGAATGAGAGAAACCTCGGACTCTTCCGTGAGTTCGCCAGGACGTGGCTGGGAGCTGCTTCGTGGGTGATTTCTCTGTAGACTGTCGACACGTGGTGCTCGGACCTGAACTCCGTCTTTTAGTCTGATCCTTGTTTTTGTCCTTACCTATTAGGGAGTGTGACCTTTGCCATGACATCCCCTCACTGTCCTCCTTCCCACCCTAATTCTATATATAGTCTTTTGATATGATCGATTGTTATTTATTTATTTATCTTTTAATTGAACTTTCTATTTCTGTTTGCTATATGTTATCTTACCGTTTTGTTCTTTAACCTTTTTTATGTTTTTTCTTTGATGTTTCCTAATAAAGTGTTATATGTGGAGGACGTACAGTGAATGGACTGTTGCGGGCCTCTCCGGGTCCCGTCGCCCTTTACACGACGTGACACGGAGATGGCCTTTACAGTAAAAAATTGTCAACCTGGCGACGTATGAGTAGGGCCGATATGGGAGCTTTCGCTCATGAAACGGTCCTGGGAAAGCGGTGCGTGTCCATTCACTGGTTGATTAAGTGAGTTATGATTTATGAATATTGAGCAGGGGCGTACAGCTTATACATTTAAATAAACGAGACCAACTAGAATTTCTGGGAAATAAATCAAAGTAATGCTCTTCCAAAGTAACAGCAACTAATACTGCGTGAAGGCAAATTAAGTCTCAATTGGTCTACGAGTACCTACTGAGGGGCTCTAGACAGGGGAAGATGGAAGAGTCGTGTCGAGAATTTGGGCCCACTATCCTCCTAGACGAAAATAACGATTAATATTTTTTTACAGAATACGAGTATTTTGCTTTGCATGACATGACGGCGATTGCATCCACGACTAAAGGCCCATGCGACAAAAGATTTACGCGACATTAGATCCAACATTGATAAAAAAAATACAAAACGTTTTTTTAAAAGAGCTTTAAATAAAACTTAAAATGTATTTTTAGGAACTTATAATTCGCGAAAAGTTATATGCAATATTTTCGTCAATTGCTTTGATTTACGTTTGTAAGTGATGATGTATATAAGAACGAGCGAAAGTGTATGTATATTAAATGACTTCGTTATCATTATATTCATCAATTTATTTAAAGCTCTTCTAAAAAAAACTTTTTGAAATTTTGTTGTTATTAGGTACAGGTGCATTGTACAACGATGCTTCAGGTTTTGCCTAGCTTGTGTTAATTTCTTAACTAAGAACTCATGGGACGAGTTTCAGATAATTTCCCTTCCTTCAGTTCACGGGAATTTTTTTCGTTATGTTTTCTCGTTCAATACCGCATTTTTTGCATATAGGTTTATATGTAAGCAATCGAATTATAATATTTTGAAAATATCATATATTATTTTAAGATGTGTCAAGAGACATCAAAAATGTATAATGCGAAAGAGATTTACGTTCAATGACCATTCGGTGCCGGACTCGTGGCAGTTTGGCGCTCACGTACTCGGAAAGAGATTGCAAAAAGCTCCTAATCTACAGACAAAGGCAAGGTCTCATTTTCGAAAGCGGGCTCTCATACAATTTATCTTGGCTCCCTGGGGCCGAAGCGGGTCACTGGAGGGAGACTGGCGGCAGGGGGTGGAAGTTTTCCATTGTTGTGACAGAACGCTGTGAAGTTAGTGCGAGTAGAGTGCAATGCGGAGCGAGGGAGACAGAAACTAGGTTTGATTAAAAAACGCGCGGAATAGTTGAATTTCGCGCGCTTTACAAGTCCAATTGTGTCATTTTTTCGCTGGGTTGGCATATCTGTCTGTGAGCGCGGATCGCCAAAATATACAGACATGAAATAACGCAAATTTCTTTCAATATACTTCCAATACTCGTTTGAGTTGTTTAAAAAAATACTACGAGCTTTTAAATTTTGAAAAAATTATGAAAAGGCCAAAATTAATCTTAAAACGTATTTAATTTGACATTTTCGTTTGATTTAGTACTTTGGTACTTACTTTAGAGACTCGGTTGGGAACGAAATTTAAAAATTAAAAAAAAAAAACAACGTCTTTTGTTTACCGGGTATTTAATTGCGCAAGAATAAATATTATACTTTAACTGCTGTATAAATATGTCTTAGACATAAGCGAGGGGGAAATTCTTTCGCTGTGACCCAAAGATAAAAAGTAACAGAGTATTAACTAAAGAAAATTTTTAGTTAATACTCTGTTTTTATACTCTGTGGATAAAATCAAGGCTGCTGTTCAGAAAAAAATATAATTTAGTATAGAAAACGTTCACAAAGCAGTGCTCACAAAGGCAGCTAAGACATAAGACAAAAATGATCTCTATACTCTGTTTAAGAAGCTAAGCACCACAAAATGTATAAAATTGGAAAGACTTCGGCGGTTGGGTCATGTGGATGACAACAAACATCGAAATCAAATTGAAGTTCCCTGCTGAATACAAGAGTAAAGTAGATTAGGAAGGCCAAAACTAAGTTGGAAAGATTAGATTATTCGATGACGTATCTGCCTTGGAGATCCTGAACTGGAGAGAGCTGGCGCAAGACCGAGATGAGTGGAGGAAGACTCTTGAGGAGGCCAAGACCCACCAGGGGTTGTAAAGATAACAGTGGTGACTGCACTAGTCCCTGACGTATCTTGATATTGGTAGCTATATTGCATGCTTACTTTACTGTTTGCCGTAATAATAAATAATAGATAAATGATAATATAAATGTCTTATGCTTATTAGTGGCATGCTCTTGTTATACAATAGAGAGGAACTCTAGTTCAAAATTGAAACTTCGCAAACTGAAATAGAAAATTCAAGTGAACCAATAAATCAAAATATTTTTGATTTAAGTTTTTATAATTTTTATTGTAAGATTTGAATCATTCATGTCTTTTAATAAAGTTTTTACATAGCGGTAACCGAGTATTCCACAGACATTCGTGATTCCTATAATAAGTCGCGAAAAGTAATGTTTTATCATCTCCCCAACGCGCCATATTTGTTTCATCTGTAAGAATACAGGGCGACGTATTTGAAAATGATTATCTGGCAAACAGTGTCAATTTGACAATTGATGATAACTGATATTGAAAGCATGTCTGCGTGTTTTAGAAGCGTTTTATCAAAATACTATTGATTTTGAAATTCCGCTCTGGCTTTAAATTCGGTTACAAAAACTTTTATATAAATAATTATATACAGGGTTATTTGGAAAACATTAATAACCTTGCAGGACTATATTCCTGCCTTGTTTATGAGTCGAAAATTTTTAAGCTATTATGACCTAATATCAATAGTCATGGAGATATGCGACATCAGAGATGGCATTTTTTTCAATATTTCTGATTTATTTTTTGTCAAACGTTGGACTATCATTACAGTAACTTAAATCGAATATGAAAAATTTATTCCCTGTAATACAAGTCAAATAAAATAACAAAAATCTTCGAATTCCAATTGGAAAACATTCCAATTGGAAATTTTTAGGGTTTTTATCATTTTATTTAACTTATATAGAAACGATTTAATTTTTCATAATCGATATAAGTTACTGTAATGAGAGTCCAACGCTTTACAAAAAATAAGTCAGAAATATTGAAAAAAAAATGCAAACTTTGATGGCGCATATCTCCATAACTATTGATATTAGCATGATAGCTTGAAAATTTTCGACTCATAATCAAGGCAGGAATATAGTCTTGTGAGGTTATTAATGTTTTCCAAATAACTCTGTATATAGCCGCCGCGTCCGTGGGGTATGGCAGAGAACAATTAGCGAACGCTGATTTTTGAAAATCGTAGAATTTTGATTTTTTTCACCGAGAAAACAAGGTACCTACCCGGTTTTGCAAAAAAATTTGACATAATTTACCTTGGAAGCCTCCGAAAAAACAAATTCTATGTTAAAATTAATAACAGTACGTGATTGGACATCTCAGTACTCTCCACAATGAAGATGGCCGACCAAGTAATAAGAGAAAATACTAAATTGCATTTTAACCTTTATCCATCCGGCACGGAATACCTAATGCGGGCCGCAGACGCAGTAGCATTTGCTCAAGTCATATCAGAACGATTCGCCCCGACTAGCTCGGCGTGTGTCGTTGTGTCAGTGGACATTTTACTGTCGGCTGTGAGCGGTTGGGAAGTATGCATTATTTTACTGTTTCTTCTTCTTAATCCCTTCCCTAGATATGTCTGGAACTTGGCACAATACATTTACATCCCCACCATTCTCAAGCCGCGATCGCAACGTTTAAACATGATCCTGTTACCTTCTTTATTTGATGATTTAATTCTGCAAGAGACTGCCACCAAGCTCGCTTTCCGTCAACTATCTCTGTAATCATGAGTTCGTCGTGAATCTTAGCGCTTGTTCAGACACAGCGGGAACCGTGCCGTTTCAGAATCGCATGAGATCCGTGCGGGTCTCATTTACCTAGGTTTGTATGTGATCGTTCACACACAACCGTGCGGTTAGTCAACCGCTGCGGTGCCCGCAACCCAACCGCTAGAAAATAGACCCGCACGGCGCCCGTACGATCATATTACTATGGGGCCTTACGAGAGCGTTCAGTCGCGTTGCGGGCACCGCACGGTTCCATGTCACAACAGCAGCACGCGTGGATTATATTCTCTTTTCTATGGTTATGGATCGCTTTGACACTGAATTTTTTATTGATGAAGTGGAGAAAAGACCTGTAATATGGGAGAAAAGACCTGTAATAGTGTGAGGATTACTCAAATATGCCAAGAACCAAGCTTGGCAGGAGTTGGTGGAGATATTTGGAAATGGTGGAAAAAAAGAGTATTTTAGAGAAGTAGGTATTTATTCACCAAAAATGAACTGACAGAATGATATTTATGTGTCTTGCCATGGAACACGGCCGTCGTTAACAAAGTAATGAGCGAATATATCTCTGATATACAAAGATGGAGAACGGCATCAGAACTGTCAAACTGACGTTTATTTTCGCGCGCACAAATCGCTTATTAACCGCGGCTGTGTGAACAGATGATACAAATCGCGTGTTTTGAAACGCGAATCTGAAACTGAACGGTTCCCGCTGTGTCTGAACAAGCGCTTATAATTTCTTTTGGCAAACATGTCTAAAACATATGTAGTGACATCATTCGCGATGGCCCAACGATTTCGGCAATTATGTCTCGTCGGTAAAATTAGATAAAAGTGTTGGTTGTAATGGTGATATTGCTGAGTCGGGTCAAACAAATAGGTAAATAGATTGGGAAAATGACACACACTTTATACAATTGCATCAGTGCAGGTATATATATGATTTGGAACACATTAAATTATCATCATGTCTCCACAGCTGGCCGACCGCCGCCGTGCGTGTTCTCAGTCTTAGTCTGTTATTTTACTTACAAAACTTGCTACCGGAGCTTATCTCCGGTAAAAAATAAACATACGTACGCAACTGCAACATTATTTCATTCTACTACTACATCTTCCCTAAATATGCGAGAACGAGCCTTTAGGTACTCCTTTGAATTATTACATCTACTTTCCAGGGTAACTCATGGAAGATTAAGATATTTGTGGGCTACGGAACTAGCGTTTATTACTGTAATATCTACACTGCTTGGCTTAATACTGCATTTGCACGGTGCGTAATACTCCAAAATTAGCGGTAAAGGTCTATCTATACACAAAATATATAGGGTGTAATAGAGCTAGTCCACATTACCGTACAAGTAGATTCCTATCTAAATTCGAAAAAAGAGTCGAAAATGTTGAAGCAACAAGAAAAAGCTTTTTTTAATTTCTTTAAATGTTGGAATATTATGAAAATATATTATAATATTAAAAATTCATTCGCGAAATCGTTTCATTTGTATTCGTCACTACATCACTATTATATTATATCACTATTATAGTTTCGAGAGGAGCAGTCCCTCTTATCGTTAGGTGTAATTATTGAATTAACTAACTAGTTATTAATTAAACTTGATGAAAAATAATCTTCTCAAAACAATAATAGTGATGAACATAACTCAACGTATGTGTATTACATAATTTAATTTAGCGTAAATTAAAATAATCAAATTATGAAATAAAACACTGAACTTTGTTTTTCTCCACTATTTTATATTTGAGACTTGTTACAACTACATGTTTCGGAAACATCCGTTTCCTTCTTCACGTGAGTTAAGACTGAGGTGTGTGGGAGTGGTTGTCTGGTGTGTGGGTTGTGGGTTGTGGATTCAGTAGGAGTGGAGGGGGTATCTAGGTGGTGGGAGATCGGGAACATTGTAAGAAGGGGTGACGCCGAAACGTTCAATTACTTAAATAATCATGTTGCACTACAAAGTAACCGCCATATCAATCAGTAATAAATGTTTGAATATTATTTTCAGTGGAATGATACAAGTACCTGAAGTATACTGTTTTTTTTTCTACGCAAACAGCGCTCCTCGAAGTCGCACAAGTCAGCTGGGACGACAGAGCTCGCTGCATTTGTTCCGCTAACCCTACTGTGCGAATCGCCGCTTGCATTTTAATGCACTTTAATGTTCCGCCCGGCTCCGCTGCAGGGGAACTTTTGTTTCATCCTTTTAGGGCGACCAGACAGGTGCCTGTAAGTCATCCCCGTGAACAAATGATGGTACCTGACTGCCTGCATCGCAATATGCCACATTACCATATACACGCCTCGCAGCCAAATGGAAATGGGACTGCGAATACAAATTTACATTTTCAAACTTTTCATATGCTTTTTACTCTTAATGATAGAAATCGTGATCATGGAACTAGGACTAATTGACTAATCTCATCTAAATTCAGTGTGTTGTAGGGAATTACCGGTTTTCATTAAACGAAATTACCGATAAATAAATTTTGAAGAAGCGATAGTTTCGGTAAATTATTTTTCACTTTATACAATGTGTTATGTATAGTAATATTTTAAAAGTATATTTGCAGAAAGCGTTTCATTGAAATGAAAGCACGAAAATCTGGAAATTTTCTCCGGCGTTATAAAATACCCGCACGTGCGTTTGGGATCCAAGACTAAACACCGCAAAAATCACTATTCAATTCAATTCAATTCAATCCTTGAACATTATACTAGTGGAAGAGCACTGTCTACTATAATACAGTAAACTACTAGTGTAGCAGGCAGGGCGTCAAATCAATTTAGTGTTTTCTTGCTGCCAAGACTCAGCAACAATGAAAAAAGCTTAATTTAATTTTGTAAACACTGTAAAATTGTAAACATTTGTAACATTGAATAAACATTGAATTGAATTCAATACAATTTATTTATTTTTTATATAACATTTACATTACAAATACACAATTTAATTCGTAAATGTTATAAATAATAGCATATATAAACAAAAGCAAATATTAAACGTATATAAAATCATTCACATCAAAGGTGTAGAAGAATCCTGCTTCGGAATACCCTCTCAGAGACATGGAGTAGATTAATATCCAGAGTAATATTGTTCAGCATGCTTAACGGTGCTGTATTGATTATTATTAATTCCTTAGTGACTATTCTGATGGAGCGATAATGTTCTCAAAGTCATATCTACCTTAGAGATCCAAAACTGGAGAGAGCTGACACAAGACCGAGATCAGTGGGGTCTTGTGTCAGCTCTGGTCTTGACCTCCTCAGACTCTTGAGGAGGTCAAGACCCACCAGGGGTTGTAGAGCCAAGAGTGATGTGATCATGATGAGGATGGTTGGATGAATTTATATAAGATATGCATTTGAAACGTATTCAAATGCATACCTTATATTTAAATTTTTTCTGGAAGGTGGCTTGTCGGGCAATCGGTTGTCGGAAACTTCACTATCCAAGTGTTTCAAGCTGCCGCAAAAAAATGTTCGCCAACATAATTCGTTCGATAATATCTGCGAGCATTCGGAAACGTATGATTGAAGATGAGGTTTAATCCCGTCTAGGCATTCGTTTTGCGAGCTGTCTATGGTTAATAATTTTTACTCCCTTTATATTAACTCGTGGCGTCTGCTTGCTTGACGGAAAAACTTTGGATTGATTTTTAACCCTTTTCCCGTGATCCAATCGAGCTGAAACTTTGCAAGCAGACTCGTGGCGACGATCAAGAAGATCTATCAAATTTTCGTTAATTTTTTTTTATAAATTTTTGGATTTTTCAAAATTTTAATGGTTTTTTCATACAACGTACTAAGTTGTATGAAAATATTTCAACGTACAAATATTTCAATATTCTGGTAGACATGGAACCTGATTATAGTATAATTTTGGATTTTTGGAAATTTTTTATTACTGCCTTTCGTAGCGTTGCTCGACAGAAGCCCAACGCGTAGGTTAAGCGCCAAACCAGTTTCCACTAGGAAATGAGAAAGGGAGTATAATAAAAACTTGGTTTTTATGGGTTACTTTTTTACTTCCTTTCTTTTAACTCGTGGCGTCTGCTTGCTTGCTTGACGAAAAAACTTTGGATCGATTTTTAACCCTTTTCCCGTGATTCAATCGAGCTGAAACTTTGCAAGCACACTCGTGGCGACGATCAAGAAGATCTATAAAATTTTCGTTAAAAAACTAATAATTATAGTATAATTTTGGATTTTTCAAATTTTTAATGGTTTTTTCATACATGTTGTTTGGAGATTCCGACGCATATGGTAAACAAGAAAGACGAAAATGAGAGAGGGAGTATTGTAAAAACTTGGTTTTTATGGGTTACTATTTTCCATTTAAGAAAGACAATCGAATTAGTGCGTGTAAGTCGAACAACGAAACAATGTGCCTCGTACGCACGGCTTACACGTGCTAATCCGATTGTCTTTCTTATGAAAAGATGTTTACGCGAAGCCAAAAGATGTCTCCAGCAGCACATTTCCACAGTACCTACCCTATTGGTGGATTCTAACTAACTAACTAACCATCACGCCGTTTCCCTGCAGGGGTAGGCAGAGAGGATTGAACGCCACACTCTTCTATCCTGGCACACCACTTTTGCTTCGACCACATTCATACATCTTCTCATACACGTTCTACGATTGTTGCGGCTTTTAACAGGGCCATCCTCAAATACTTGTAGTACCTGATCGTGCCAGGTCTTTCGCGGACGCCCTCTATTCCTGTTGCCTTCAACATTCGCCTCATATATTTTCTTAACCATCCGTTCCTCGTTCATACGTTCCACATGACCAAACCATCTCAGCACTCCTTTCTTTATTCTATCTACCACACTACAGCCAGCATTGCATTCACTTCTAATTTGTTCATTCCTCACTCTATCGACCAAAGATTTTCCACACAAGCGTCTTAGTGACCGCATTTCAACCGCATTCAGTCTACTTTCATTCCTCTTTTGCCAATTCCAGGCTTCACTTCCATACATAAGGGTTGGAACTAGAACGCCATTATGTACCGCTAGTCTTGCTTCTTTTGACAGATTCTTATTGGCCATAATTGCATTTAGTGCACCATTAACTTTGTTTCCCGCAGTTACTCTCCTTTCGATATCATTCTCAGCCTTGCCGTCTCTACTAAACATACTTCCCAAATACACAAACTCGTTGGTGGATTCTACTTTGTACAATTTATCTTCTCTCTGTTTGGAGGTGCTTCTGTTCATCTTAATACATTGTCGTGTTTCATTTCCATACAGGCAGATTGGACATGACACTTTGATGTTACGATATAAATAGATTATTATTATATACCATAATACTAACAGTGGACGCTTCCTGCCCGATAAATTGATCAGCATCTCGCTTGGATGACTCTTTTCATATTATGGTCAGTTACACATCCATGCTGTTTTTTACGTTGTAAATTATGAACAGCGCTAGAACCCGCAAAAAAGACGTATTTTTATTTCGACCGCGAGTAAAGGTTGTGCGAAGAGCGCCATCTGGCATCTTGGTTACGTTTAATTATGTATTTTTTTCTGCTTTTTATAACTCTTCAAGTTTGTGTTTACTGGGGTATTATGCCGTGTTGTTACGACCTTTCGGGCCGACGTTTCGGATCCCATTGCAGGGTCCATCATCATGGGTGATGTGTTGTTGTGAGTGTTGGTGTTGTGGTTAAGTATCGGCTTGCAATACCGTGCCGAAGTCATGATGTGTTGTATTGTGTTGTGTGTATGATTCATCTGTTGTCTGATCAATATCACTATTGATAAGACGCGTATGGTGACTCTTAGGCTTTCCAAGGATTTTCGGTTCGAATGCAAAATGATGGCCGGTATCCAGAAAATGCTCAGCCAGTGCTGATTTTTCTGGATGACCAAGTTTGCACGCCCGTTTGTGCTCGTTGATCCTTTTGGAAATTGTACGCGCCGTTTGTCCCACGTATACTTTATCGCAGTCTTGACAATCGATTCTACACACACCGTCTGTTTCTAAGCGATCTCGATCCTTCGCTGATCTCAACAAATCCTTTATTTTTGAGTTGGCACCAAAAACTGTCTTAATGTCTCTTTTCATGAGAGCTCTGGCAATTCTGTCTGTAACGCTTTGGACAAAAGGTAGAAAGGCGTGCCTTAGCACTCAGGTTCTGTATGGTTTTCAGGACGAACAGACCTCGTTCTTATGACGCGTTGTATCTGTCGCTTCTGATAACCATTGCCTTCCAATGCGTCGCTGAGTGTTATCATTTCTTCCTGTAGATATTCGTTTTGGCCCTCGTGGCTAAAGTGTTGACGAGACCTCTTTTTTCATACACACAACACAATACAACACATCATGACTTCGGCACGGTATTGCAAGCCGATACTTAACCACAACACCAACACTCACGACAACACATCAGCCCTGATGATGGACCCTGCAATGGGATCCGAAACGTCGGCCCGAAAGGTCGTAACAACATGGCATAATACCCCTGTAAACACAAACTCGAAGATTCTGAGTGGCCGTGAAAACCTAAGAATTTTATAACTCATCATTATTTGCGTTTTTTGGTAGCGTTATTGACGGATATTGTTACATAAAAAGTTATGTATTTTGTTGATATAAAAGAGTCGTTTAGATTTTAAACCAGCTTAAACATTTACTCTCAGACACTCCCCCAGAATATGAAAACTATGTTCAGGCAGAGTTCTAAATGTCGAGAAATGTATTTGAGATTAGAGATTTTGTCTACCTGGCATCTCTTTTTTCATGAAATGGAGGAAGCCATGGTGATATTCGAAGGAGAATTATAGTACAAGTCTGGCTGTAATTTTTTTAGCCAAATATAATATAAAAGAATTGTAGTATATTTGAATCCGGCGTATCCGATGGGCCACCCTACATAATAATCCCAATAATAATAATTTCGTTGCCTGTCTGCCCGTCCGTCCGTCCACGTAATTTCGTGTAACGTCCGTAACTTGTTTGTAGTAAAATTATTTTTTCAAAAAAAAAATTTTTTAACAGTTTTTTTTAAAATATTTTTTTTAACGAGTTTTTATTTATACATATTATTATACATAAATAGATAAATACTCGTTTCCTTAGCAACCGACATGTAAAAGTACCGTCATTTTTGACGTGTTACAGCTAGTTAATAATAATCAATGTCTATTATGTTTCCCATACTTCTGTATGGAATGGAGGCTTGGGTACCCTACAAAAGACACGTTAGAAGTCTGGAAATGCTCCACCAACAATTCCTTCGCCGCATTCTACAGATCAGCTGAAGCGACCACATATCTAACAGTTCTGCGTCGCTCTAAATGTCGGCCAATTGAGGACATGATCGTGGAAGCGAGATTGCGATGGACGAGACACGCGGTACGCATGGGCGATCAAAAACTTCCGAAGCGGGTCTTACATGTATGGGGAGATAGTGGGCAGGCGAAAGACCGGAGGACAGAAGAAAGGTATAAAGACTGTCTCCGAGAATCGCTGAGCCTATGTGGAGCACCTGGGAACTGGAAGCAGCTGGCACAAGACCATGTGAGCTGGAGGAGAGTTTGCTCTCGGACTGATGAGCAAACGAGCAGCAAGACGCAACCATGCGTCAACGGGACCGACCAATAGGGCCGGTCGCACTTTGGATACGAATTATTATCGCACATATACGCACGATTATTTTCGTACGTATGTACTGAGCATGCCCATTGATTGCGTCTTGCGTTGGTACCACTATCAGTTACTTTTTGCATTTCTTCAATGGCGTTTGTGCCAAACGAATAATCTGTATCTTCTGGAAAACTCTCTTCTGACACGTAGGCTGCTACGGCGTCTTCGTCATCGTAGAACCGAATGGGTGAAAGAAATATATAATAGAAGGGATGAATTCCGTCATATTATGGCAGACTTAAATAATGACATATTTTTATGAATATATTTTAAATGCTGTGTGGACTGATCTGACCAAATTCAGTAATTTGTTCGAAGTACATAATTATACCTCACCTTCATTAAACCAACATATTTAACTTACCAGGTATTTTCATTTCTTCAGAGATTTTCCGCCATGATCTGCGCTGATGGTCACGCAGGTGATCAAAGTTAAATCACTTTGGTCCCACAAACATTTGGTCATGTATCAAATTGACAAATTTTTCAATATCCATCGTACGAAATCGTGTCGGACGTCGCATCTATACGTGCGTACACGCGCTACTAAATCGTGTACAGTGTGCGATGTTCAATACTACTTCGAAGGTCAGGAATGTACTTGCGTATTCGTACGTATACGTACTACTCAATTTCGTACGAAAACGCATCTAGGGCTATTTTCCCACCACAAAAATCATGAGAGGCGCGGCAACAATGAACTAAGTTAGATTGGCGAGGGGATCCATAACAAATATTAGGTCCTTACATATGAAATTGGCGTTTTGCCGTACTGGCAAATTTGATCTCAAATATCTTCTCTTTGGTTAGGAATTCCAAATCCAAAATTATACAGCTATTTACTCATGTATTTGTGTTTTGAAAATTATAATTCATTTGTTTTTTCCTCAATTGTTTTTTTCTTTGCGTCACTCAGTTTACAAAATGAAAAACTTGAAATATCGCGTTATTTACGAGTACGAGTTCCACCGTGGCACCAGTGCTGCAGAAACAGCTCGAAGGATTAATGATGTGTATGGCGACGGTGCCGCAAAAGAAAACACAGTGCGTTTTTGGTTCCAACGTTTTCGTTCTGGAAATTTCGGGGGCAGAACAAGCCCCGTGGACGGCCGGAGACCAAAGTTGATATGAAAAATTGAAGGCTATTGTGGAAGCGGATCCATCGCAAACCATATCCGAGTTAGCTGCAAGCTGCGGTGTTAGTGATAAAACTGTTTTAATCCACTTGAAGCAAATTGGTAAGGTGAAAAGGCTTGAAAGGTGGGTGGCAAAAAAATTACTATTTATTTAGAATCATAACACTAATATCGCATACAATTTCGCTTATCCGCCCCTGGTTACGGGACAATACGTTGCGTAAAATTTATGACTCAAAGCACACTTAATCGTTTTAAGCGATACTAAATAGAATTTACAGTTTGGACATGATTAAGCCATAGATAATTTATTTGTCGACTCGATTTGGACGTCATTGCAGCGTGACTTTTTTAAATTGATGGCTGTGAAAGATGACGCAATAGTGATCGAGATTTATAGAGTGACCTTGTGACAAATGATGACATGATGAAAAGTACGACAACAGTAATGGTATATCAAAATAACTTAAGCATGACAAAATTTCAAATAATGGTAGATTGTTTAATATTTATTAAATACAGGTAGATTGGTAGAATAGCTTGTTGTTCTTGCGGTTAGGACTCCAGACAAGCAAGTTAGTTCTGTTGTCATAGTACAGGCGTTTAGCTTAGTTTGAAAATAGTAAGAATATTGATGTGACACGTATTCCGTGTTCGCATCTCTATTTAAAAAAAAATCTTTGTAGTCGACAAAAAAATACGGGCATGATTTTGTATATGCACAAGAAATATGCCGTATTGATCCGAGCTATAAAACTATCGCCTTTTCCTCCAAATTTATTAATTTATTTATTTTAATCCGAAATATAACTTTCTTTTTTGTATTTTTGCTTTTTACTTTAAACATAAAATATCGATCGAAGATGCTTAAATTATCGACAACAGTGTTTTGACAATAAGACTAAATCTATCTAATCCTAGCGGCCAGTAGCGAAAGATATTTGACGTAAAAACGTTTTTAAAATTGGTGCCCGGGGGGGGGGGAGGGGGCACGCTTCCAAATGAGCCACGGTTCCTGAAGTAATTTCAAACTTCAATGACTCGGCTAAATACAGACATAGCCATATTTTCGTCTCGTTTTAAAGAAGAAGGATGAAAGTTTATGCCAGTACTGCTTCGTACGTCAGGAACAGTACACGCGCAAAGTTTACTCTCGATTTTCGACATTCAGTATTCGACACGTGTCCATAAATGTTATCTATTCTCAGAGACTGATGTACTATTCGAGTGAACCAAGTGTCGTTTAAGCTGAGTGTAAAGCCATGTATTCACTAGGGGACAAATTGTCCCTCAACAGCACGCGCGGCATAGAGTCTACGTGACGTTGCAACGTCGTGCACTGTTCCGCGACCTCGCGCACAACATAGCGCGGCATTTCTACGTGCCGTGGCAACGTTGCCATGCGCACGGTACCCGAGCGTACTCACTGCAACATTCCGCGGAGCGTCAGTACCACGTGGTATGTTTACAAGTGAATACGCATGCGCTGTATCTGTCAAGATGACAATGCGGGGAAACGAAATCGTTCTTGAACTCATCGAGCTGTATCGATCGAAGATCGCATAGAATGTCCGTCCTTCTTTCTCTTTGCAGTAAATAATTTCGCATTCTCCCCTTTTTTCTCCTCTTACTTTTCGATAAACTCATTAACATAAACAGATACGCGGATATCATCATAACCTCATAGGGCGATATATTTCCGCGACGTCTGGATTATTTTTGGATACTGGACGAAACAATAATTATTTGCAAAAAGGACCTTGTTTTTAATAATACTAATTATAATAATAATACAATTTACTACAGTAAAACCTCGTTAATTTGAAATTGCGACCCAAAAAAACATTTCGAATTGCGCTGAACCCCGTTTTCGCCAAATGAGATACCGCAGCTGTCATCGTAACCTCATGACATTTCCGCGACAAGATATGCGAGTCCCGGTATGTACGCATCAAATGACCGCGTCATTGTCCCCGAAACATGAGCGTAGATGTTGATGCGACATGCCGAGCGGAATGTTTCGCGATTTGTCCCCTAGTGAATACATGGCTTAAGTGTTATAACTCATTCAAATTCAAAAATATTATGATTTTCGTAAAATATTGCTATATATTAGGGAAAACTACAAACAGAATTACGTATATTGGGCAAAATACGTATAGCACAAAATTTCGCATCGGAAACGTCGAGCCCATGACGCGTATACAGGGTTATTTGGAAAACATTAATAACCTCGCAGGGCTGTATTCCTGCCTTGATTATGAGTCGAGCTATATGCGACATCAAAGTTTGCATTTTTTTTCAATACTTCTGACTTATTTTTTGTAAAACGTTGGAATATCATTACAGTAACTCATATCGAATATGAAAAATTCATTCCCTTCAATATAAATCAAATAAAAAAATAAAAAACTTCCAATTGGAAAATTTTCAGGGTTTTTATCTTTTTATTTAACATGTATTAAAACGGATGAAAATGGATTACACATGGAAACTTAATTGGCCTTTTGATGGTATGTGTCATAATCAGTCGGGGTTCGTAAAGATGAGATAAAACAGTGCACTGCTCTGAATACAGCGAGCTCGTGTTCTGTGTAACAGGAACTGGAGGCTTGAACTCATAGGGAGAGAGGAAATTAAACTTCCGGTGTTCCTGGGGCTTTTTACATCTTTTTGTCTACGTTCGTGCAATCACCGCTTGAAATATTTTTTTCATTTTTTAAATTTCGTTTCCAACTTCTGAAAGTTTAACGCATCTCTGCGGCAGCGCGGCGATATCATAAATGAGGACTCTTGAAGAGCTCTCGCGGTGCACGAACAGAAATTAATGAGATTTTATTTCCACTAAACCATAATTATGTATAATATATTAAATGAATGAAATAACCGTTTTGGAAGACGATACTCTTGGAATATTTTTTTTTTAATATATACAAACTTAGCAATAATCGTCGCGCCGAGGATCGCTACTTGTCGTATGATACACGGCGTTGACTTTCTTCATATATTTTCTATTCTGTGTGCGGACCAAAAAACTCATTTGAGCCATAAATTGTGTTCGAAAAATGTGCGCTAACGTGTGCAATTTTATTATTCATAAATTATTATGCTGCGTAAAACCTATAGACTTAATTAGTATGCACCAGATGTAACATGATGTCTAAAATAATGGTACTTTTACATGCCGGTTTATGTATATAAATAAAAATGTAAATTTTCGTTTGTACAAAATCGATAATCTCCGAAAGTTCTTCACCGATTTCTTTGAAATTTTGGCACAACGCTGCATTCGAATAAGATGATGTTTTTGTACACCTACCTACTTAGTTTTTATATACCTACTATTAATTTATATAAATAAAAATGTAAATGTTTGATTGTCCAAAATCTTATCTCTTAAAGTTCTTCAATTTTTGTTTTGAAATTTTGACACATCGTTGCATTCGAATTCGGAAAAATTATTTGAAAAAAAAAGCGCCAGTACCTACCCTTTCAATATTGATAAATATTTAGATACCTACAACATTTTCCGAATTCAAATTTTTTGATTACATTCGGGACATTCAACTTTGACAGGAGGCATCGGATTAAAATTATAATCTATATAAATTATTAATATTAATTATTATTAATCTAACTAATAATTAATATAATCTGCATTAATTATTAGTCGGATTAAAATCTGTTTTAAAAGGGCTCTCTTAACCAAAATTCGCAAATTGTCAGTTTTTTCCTCATGTATTAAAAAAGAGGGTTAAATCTCTATACCTATAAAACTCAATGTCTATACAAATCTATACCATTTGTCCAATTTGACTCAAATTTTTCATTAGGACCCGGCGTGTAACATAGGCGACATTTCCCTCCTCTCTTTTTAACCTTTCCCCTCCCCTTATATATTTTCAATGCTAATCTGTACTATTCGACCGATCGGACTCAAAATTTGGAAACTTATTATTTATGACCCAGCGGGAAACATGGTCAACATTTATCCCCTCCCTCTTTAACCCTCCCCTCCCCTTGATATAAATTCAATGCAAATCTGCACCGTTCGACCAATCGGACTCAAAATTTGGAAACTTCTTCTCTAGGTGGGTAATAAAGGCGACATTTTCCCCTCCCTCTTTACCACACTGCCTCTCCCAGATGTATTTTCTGTACAAATCTACACCGCTTGGACCCAAATCTTGCATACGGAAAAATAGTTCACATTTCTTCCCTAGACATTCTATTTATCACAGCCTTGGGAACATTGTTTTAATTAGGGGCTTTGCAAAATAATGGAATCTTTGTTTCCCCCCACAAATTTATTTTCAACTTAATCCTTAACCCGTGCAACGGCGGGTACTAACAGCTAGCAGCAAATAAGTATTTAATTATTTATAGCCGACACCCATGAAATAGTAATTACGACTTTTATCAACATATTTGAACGTTTTTTTTTTATATTTCCCCTGCCGGCTGTTAATGGTACTATTGAAAACTCTGACGATTGTGGGTAAAAATAAACGTGAAACTGTCCTTTGATGACAATATCACTCAAGCGACAACATAGTTAAATAATTAATATTATAAACAAAATAGACATCAAAATAAAATTTCAGTTTTGCTGGCCCGGGGTTCAAGCCCCGTCTCCGGCCGCTTAATTTAGTTTTTTTTTGTCGGTGAATTTGAACGGACGTTACACAAAGTTACGGACAGACAACGAAATTATTATAATTGGAATTAATTAATTGCACAATATTCTTTCCCGATTTGGTGCTTCATCCCATTAGAGTCCTACACGTCAATCATTGTCACTCGTTGGCAATGTTCGGTCAAAGTATATCTGAAATCTGCGTATCAGCATATTTATTTCTATTGGACCAAGACAGGTGCCGTTATATTTTTACTGGCAAACTCATTGCTAAATTTTGACGGCCCTGAAAAGGGCCCTTTTGAATGATTCTTGTTTGTGAATGGTGACTTTGGGAATGGGACAAGAGTCGCCGAGTTTTAAGATCCATCGTTAAGCGCACTAGAGGATGTGGAACTGCGCCGGAAATGGGTATGCAGTGAATAGCATAAGCCGGTGCTTCCATTCGCTGGCGCAGAAGTGGAGAATCGGAAGTCACTTTTTGCCCATGGTCTAATCTCGTATGTTATCTGTGTTTCTCTGCCTTCTGTCTTGGATTTCCGTATTCGGCATAAAACGAAAGGAGTCGGCATATTCAGTGATTTCGTCAACGTTATCAATCTATTAATTAATTCATTGAAAGCTCTTTCATAAAAAAAACGTTTTAAAAGCGCATTTATTGTCATTATGTTATTGGATTTAGCGTCCATCGACCTCTTGTGGTCGTTGGAATTATGCAGCTGGCGAAATTTAAAAATTCCGCGTACTTTTCAAAAAATGTGTCGCGTGCTTAGTCTTTTTAACCATTTTTCAACGATACACATGTCGCGTAAATGTTATTTTCAATCAATTTTACTCTCAACCTCTCGGTGAGAAAACTCGCATAAATTTAAATAGAATTTTCTCGGGTCGCCCTTGTTGGGGACGCCATGACACATTACGAGATTTTAATATTAAAACGTCTGGGACGTAATCGTGATTGACGCCGTAGCGGGGGGAGGAATTTTTATGACAAGCTTACAGAATAATGATCGCTAAGACGTATTGGCGGGAGATCATTATTCCAGAACACAGCGGGATTGGAGCGGTGACATTTTGGATTACGCGCCAAGACAAGCACTGCATTAGCAGAAAATTTGCCATTTGTTTTATTTATTGGCGTTCAAAATACGCCTGCGACAATTTGAGCACGCAATATCAAGTTGTTTTAATGATGGTGTATGTTTTACTTTGGTTGTTTTATTTACATATATAACACTTTTATATAACCCCAACATAGATTTAAAGGTTAACGTAGGCAGACCCACCGCTCACCCAGGACCGTTTTATAAACAAAAGCTCCTATATTGGTCCTACTCATTCGCCGCCAGGTTGGCATTTTTTAATGCTAAAGGCAACCGTGCAACCCTGCACTGCAGAGCAGAATTGGGCCGCACGGCTGCCATCCAAAATTTTACCCTCATTGTCCCGTCAGTTAACTTCTTTATTATTTAAAAAATATACATAAACCACCAAAATATTTCAATACATTAACACAATCTATAAGCATATACAAAACACTAAGTGTATAATAACAGTATAAAGGCACAAAGAATAACACAGAATGTAAGGAGCAAACAGGTCGGGACATTTGAGGATATAGAAAATTTAAAGGTTAGGAAAAACTAGATTAAAACCCTTGTCTGGAGTGTGCTGATGTATGGCAGCGAAACACGGATCATCGGCCAGAGCATGTCCGGGAGATCCTTTGAGATGTGGTGCTACAGGCGTATGGCGAGGATCCACTGGTCAGAACATATCCGAAACGACGAGGTGTTGAGCAGGGTGGGCGAAAAGAGGCGGCTCCTTAACAGAATCGCCCAACCGATAGGCCATAATATAAGGCATCCGGGCCTGCTTTTAACCATCGTCGAGGGAAATGTTGAAGGTTTGAAATGGCTGTTGAACAATCGTAGAGGCCTCCCGAGATTAAGGTACGTAGACCAGATTATCGGAGATGTGCGCTGTAGCACCCACCAAGAGATGAAGAGGCTGGCGAGTGACAGAGAGGAGTGGAGAAAGCGAGTGCTTGTTGCAGACCAATCCTAGGACTGTGACCCAAAAAAAAGTAACCCATAAAAACCAAGTTTTTATTATACTCCCTTTCTCATTTACTAGTGGAAACTGGTTTGGCGATTAACCTACGCGTTGGGCTTCGGTCGGGCGACACTACGAAAGGGAGTAATAAAAAATTTCCAAAAATCCAAAATTATACTATAATCAGTTTTAGTGTGTACCAGACGCGTTGAAATATTTTCATACAACTTAGTAAGTTGTATGAAAAAACCATTAAAAATTTGAAAAATCCAATTTTTTTTTTTTTACAGAAAATTTGATAGATCTTTTTGATCGTCGCCACGAGTCTGCTTGCAAAGTTTCAGCTCGATTGGATCACGGGAAAAGGGTTAAAAATCGATCCAAAGTTTTTTCGTCAAGGAAACAAGCAAGCAGACGCCACGAGTTAAAAGAAAGGAAGTAAAAACACTTTTAAGATTTAATCTTCTTCTTATTTCCTATCGGAGATCGGCAATCATATTGGCGATTACGACTCTATTCACGAGGAACAACTCTGTCGAGTAACGCTTGTGCCAATCCCTCAAGTTACGCAACCGTGAGATGCGGCGTCTTCCTACGTTTCTTTTACCACTTATTTTCCCCTGGACGATGATTTGGTTGAGATTATATTTTGGTCCTCTCATAATATGTCACAGATATTCAAGCCTTCTCATCTTGATAGTCCTCAGCACTTCTTGGTCTTTTATCATAAACCGGAGGACATTCGTCATTCCATCCACCAGGAAATTTTCAATACGCATTTATAAAGCCGCATCTCAAAAGCCTCAACTTTGCGGATTAGCTCATGGTTTAGGATCCATGCCTCCATTCCATTTAAGAGAATGGCGAAAGTATAACATCGAACCATTCGCATTCCGAAATTTAATTCTACGATTTAATGGATAGCAGAATTGACAAGTCAGTTGAGTTTTTTATATATATATTTTTTATTATTTATTATTTATTAATAAATTTATACATACTTTTAATTATTATAGATCGTGCTAAGCCTTGTACAGCTTGTCGGCACGTTTCTTTTCCATTTTCTTGCATAAGTACATTGCATATTTAGTTATTAATTAATTAACGTAGAGTAAAATATATATAAAAGAATAATATTATATGAACATAACAAAACTTAAAAATAAACTTAGTAATGAGACGAGGTAACCGATCGAAACATAAACATCAATATGAATCACTGAGATCAAGATTAATTTAAAAAATCATGAAACATATGAGGCATATGATTTATCTAAATTTCCAGAGTCATGTTATTTAGTAGGAATTTCTTTATTATTATTTAGTTTCGTGATGTAAAGGTACCGTCATTTTTTATGGGTTTCAGCTAGTGATTACATAATATATTATTCTTTTATTTAAAAAAAAATAGAGATGTGAACACGGAATACGTGTCACATCAATATTCTTACTATTTTCAAACTAAACTAAACGCTTGTGCTATGAAGATAGCTTGCTAGTCTGGAGTGAGGTTCGAACCTGAGGCCTTTGGATCACGATGCGAGTGTCCGAACCACAAGACCAACAAGCTACTCATTCCATACCTTACCATACCATAATTCATAAAATTTATGGGTATGTCATGCCTGTCTTTGTGCTTGACGAAATAAACTAAAAATTAAGATAAAATAAAGTGTATATTTGTAAAGTTATATTGTGTATTTACCGTTTATTTTTCCAATGCTATGTATTTTAAACGGTTTCGAAATATTTGAGTCGATTCTGACCTTGCGTTTTGCTTTTCGCTAATTTTGCGTTTTGCTAATTTTGCGTTTTGCTAATTTTGCGAGGTGCCATGAGACCATAGTACCTACCTGCATTGCCATTCACTGCTTCGTGTCCAAGTGTTTATTTGTTTCAGGTATCGTGACCATGTTCAGGCATAAGATTTTTATGGGGACAGTACACCAAAGATAATCGCTTTATACGAATTAATTAATTACTTAGTAAACAGGCAAGAATATACTTAAGACTTATTTAAGAATTCCTAACGAAGTGACTTTGTACGCTGGGTAATATTAAAAAAATTATATTACATAAAAAAAAATAATAAAAAAACACGCTTAACTCCCTAGTAGGCTTTTACAGTGCAAGAAAATCATAAGGATTTTTATACACCTAACATAAAACACGTTTTAAAGTAAATAATTTTTAAAAAAATAGAAATTAATCATACTTAAGAGATTATATATATATATGAACGATGATTAATACACAAGCAAACAGTAATAATTAATTAAGTAAACCAATATACCAGATAAATAAGATAAGAAGATAAAGTAAACCAAAAAAATAAGTATAAAAGATAAAAATAAAACATATTTAAAAGGTAAATGAACAATAATTAGGACACATTAAAATAAATAAATATGATTCACGGGCAACAAAACATAAATAAGAATTTAGTCCAATAAACTGTAATTAATTCTATTGGTTTATTCCAAGTCTAAGTAATTCTTTAATTCGGGTATGCTCCTACAACGAAAAATGTCTACGATGAATGAATGAACGGTGAATTGAATGCATAGTTATTCTTTTGGGGATTCAACATAACATTGCTGCTGGATAATAATAGTCGGATTGTCGGGTTTGTAGTTTGGACTTTCAACCCCACCTGTTAAATGAGCAGGTGTCTCTGTAGTATTCCTCCATGAATCCTGACATGTTTTAGAGAGTGGAATATGGAGAAGACGAGATGCGTGCACTTTTAGTTGTTACAAAAGTGCTGGATATAATCGAAAACTTGAAGATTATTCTAGAAATGTAATCAATGACCAATAATTATTTGCATTTTTTTTTTGTTTTTGTAAGGTTTTTAACTTTTCTTTTTGCATTTTATTTTTAATTTCTTAAATGAATGTATAACAGCGTAAAAATATTATGTCAAAATTTCAAGTCAATCGGAGCAAAATTGACGAAATTATGAACATTTGAGTGATGCTCAGACTGATTTTCTATACCTGCTCGGGCAGCTGAGAGACGCGCTCACCTGAGGACTACCGGACGCGCTATTGTTTCGGAAGAGTTTTGCGTAGACAAGGATAAAAAGATGCTGATGTTGAAAACTCTTTGCTGTGTGAACATGGCATCGACGATTATGTGTAAGTATAAAATAAGTGTCGAGTTTTATTTTGAATTTTACAGTGCGCAAAACTTTAAAGCGTTTTCCCCACATCTCACGTTTTCAAAGTCGGTGCCCCTCATAACTTCAAAACTACTGCATCGATCCATTTGAAATTTTGAACACTATTTCTGTACACAATTTACAAGGTAACGCAGGAGACTTTTTTGTTAATAATTTATATTTTTTAATAACAAATTAGCCGATTTTTTCGCAAAAAATCGCATTTTCCCTTCAAAGTGTTTCAAAAAAATGAAAAATTGAAATTTCAAAAAACTCTCCTAGCTTTACCTGGAGAAATCTATTATCTAACGAATGAACTTTGATTTTTTGATTTCAGATGATCCAGCACCAAGTTATGAGGGGCACCGCAATTCTACTTTTTTCCGAGACACGTCCGAATAATTGCTGCCATTGCCGTATTTTTTTATATTTCTTCGTGAAAATTTTACACATTATTCTTAGAATTTCATACTTTAATGTAACATTGGTTTTAATAAAGAGATTTTAACTATGTCGTCACAAAAACATGCCTTTTTTGTTTTTGTTTGTGTTTGTATAGCTAACTAAGCTTAAGGGGGGGGGGCCTTAAGCTAAGTTAGCTATAACCCATCAAAAATGACGAACTTTTTATGTTTGCGTTTTGTCTTTGAAAACTGAAACGTAAAAATTTTTTTTTAACATTTTCACCACCGTTTCTGTTAATCCAAATGATTGATCTCTAATAGCTGAAATTCTAATTGATTTAATTCAGTTTTTCACAAAATGACAGTGTGAAATTGAAATGACAATGAAAAAAATCACAACAAAATAAAATTATAGCGAAATCGAGGGACGTTTGTGTAGGAATGTGAAAACAGCGCCATCTAGTGTAGCATGGGGTCTTGGTAGCGTTAGTGTATATTGTAACATAGAGAATTATGTATTTTGATGATGATTGAATATTGTTTACATATTAAAACAGAACGGACTAAATATTTTACAATTTTTCACATAGTTATTTACTCACAATATTGTTTTTGATTACGTCTATACTTCTAATTTTAATTTATGTATCCTGGCGATGGGACAATTGGCCCAGAAACATGTTGATAATTCAATAAATAGTGCTTTTAAATAAAGTATTATCTCTCAAATAATACTAATAAAGTTACCACAAAGTTATTTTATCGATATATTTTTTCCAATTCCTTAGAGTCTACGCTACATGTGGCTAGACCGTCTATTCATCTACTACAAGTGCATTAGCTCTAAAGCTTTTCACTTTTAATAACAATCTTATTGTAATAAACGCCTTAAGGCGATCGTTCGGCAGAGTCAGCAAATTTCACAATTTTTTCTCATATTTTCTCTTGCGTTTTTTATCATATTTTTGTATGGAAATACCACCATTTTAAAATTTATTCATCAGGTTACATATATTTTAAATACGAATATTTATTAAAAATGACACAAAATAAATCATATAATTAGTTAATAAATTACCAAACCTTCGATGTTTTAAAAATGAGGAAAATTGCTCCACTTTGTGGGCCTTTTATGACTGAATGGCACCGTGAGATGTTTTTTTTAATCAATAATATTACAAAGTAAACGAAGTAAACATATAACAATTTTTGTAAAATTTGTTTACTTGCAATTTATGTTTAAAAAAACATTGTTTTTTTATACTTTTGTTTAAAATGAGATATTTCGATACAAAAATTTGATAAAAACGCAAGAGAAGATATGAGAAAAAATTGTGAAATTTGCTCACTCTGCTGGACGATCGCCTTAAGTTTCAGTGAAGAAAATATAAACAAATCTATTAAGACTCTAGGGACGTGCAATAAGAATAAATAATAAATATTATGATATAGTTTAGTTAGTATTTATGAAAATTTAGAGTCCAGATAACACAAACATTTTGTTTTATTATTTTTTTCTGTATTATGGGTAATGATGATTTATTGATATTTTCACCTCGAGTAATGAATATATAACACGTTTAGGTAATTTGAGAGAAAGATAAAATATGTTATTAAATTTAATGCCGTAATGTGCGTCTTTCATTTATATTCATTTTTGATAATTTATTGCCATTTTAAAAACTCACTTTGGTCATGAGAAAATTGTGATAGCAGAATGATGAAAATGGTTTATTTTTGTGATTTACATTTTATTATATTAATGACTCCTATAAAGCTTTTTATATTATGGGGTATACCAGAGCTAGCAGTGCAAATGTTCAGGCAAATATGACCTAATATAAATAGTTATTGATATATGCGATATCAAAGTTTGCATTTTTTTTTCAATATTTCTAACTTATTTTTGCTTTCATTACAGCTTTCATTACAGCAACTTATGTCGATTATGAAAAAATCATTGGCTTTAACACATGTCGAATAAAATGATAAAAACCTTGGAAAAACAGAAAAAAGTTTTTTTTACAAGGTTTTTATCATTTTACGTAAGTTGTATTATAGAAAATGAATTTTTCATAATCGATGTACGTTACTGTAACGATAGTTCAACTTTTTGCAAATAATAAGTCAGAAATATTTAACATAAATGCAAATTTTGACTACTTTAAGTTTTGAGTAAAAACTACCTCGGACAGCTTTTTTTTACGACAGCTGCTATTGAACATAGAAGTGAAGACTATAAAAAAGAACCGTAGATGTGTGTTAGAGAAACGACGTGAATAAAGTGTACCAGAGACAAGTGGAACATTCTCGTGCGACGCTAGTACGAATTACGGAACGTTGTTTCAGCTAATGTATGTGTCCAGTGAGTTTATATTGAGGTATTGATTTCGGTACGGTGTTGCAATCCAATATGATGATGGACCCTGTAATGAGATCCGAAGCGTCAGCCAGAGAGGCCAGATATACGCGGCAGAATATCTCAGAAAACTACACTCAAGATTCTAGAATAGCCGTGAAAATCTGAAAACGTTTTTTACCGTTACAATATTCTAAAGAAGAACTAATGTTGACGTATAAAATTAAATTAAATATAAAATTAGTCAACAAATAGAAAATAAAAGATTTCAAAATATTAAAAAATATAGATTTACAGAATCGAAAAATACGTAGGTACAAGAACCGCCAAGTTTTACAAAATCTACTCCACTAATTTTGAGAAATTTTCGTCTCAGGAGAATCTGCAAGATGCGGTACCTACATGTATCGTAGGTATATACCATGACTCAGATATTCACCGTGTGACTAACTTCACACTAGTACCTATTTCAAACATCACGATTATCAATTGGGCGAAATAGATTTCCCCCATTAAATTTTTATTGTTAAAATGTTATGTTTATTATTACGGTCGTTAGACATATACATTATAACTGTACTTTTTTTTAAATTTAAATTTAAATTGAAATTAAATTTAAATGTAAACAGTCCGCCCTACACCTCCGCGGGTACAGGTCGTTCTCCTGATGTCGTTGAATACGACTTCAACGAAACGTCGAGAATCATTCTCGGAAAAACATACGGTACGTATAAAATATCCGTAACCATTTACAGTTAAATTGTTAAAATGGTTTAAAATGCAGTAGTTAAAATGGTATATAAATGTTATTATTTTGGTATCTTATTTCACTGCCATATCATTTTAGTACAACCAAATTTAATGTCCCATTAAAGATACAGGTGTGCAGGTAATTCATTAAATTAACGTAGCCATTAATATTTCACGGCGTCTAAAGCTTATTATGAAATCGTGTCTTTCTGCATAGATAAGGCGCATTCTAATGAAATAAAACCGTCGCAATATCGCGAGTTGGCCAAAATGTCCACCGTGGCTTCTTCAGTCTGAAGCTATCTACTGTTCAGAAGAGTTCGAGATTCGGTGACTTTTGGTGAAGATTTGGTAGAAATGGGTCTAAATACGCTGCCGGCCATTTTGGTGGTGCTGGTGGTTCTACAGGCTGTTCAAATAGATGGATTAGGAGGAAATGGTATGTATTTTAATGGTTTTTATTTATTTTATTTATTCATTTATTTATTAACGCCCTACAAGGCTTTTACATACAGGTAGGTTGAGTGTACATTGATAGAATATTAAGTTATAAGAAAAAAATAATAACATGTAAAAATAGTAGGAACATAAAGTGGAAAAGAAAATACTTAAAATACAGATACAAATGTATAAATATAAATATAATATAAAGTAAAAAGCATAAGGAAAACATAGTATAATTGAAATTCAAAAACAAAAAAAGTAATAATACAAAGTGAAAAGCAATAACACAAGCTTTGTAAGTCATAATATAATAACAAATTTACATACAGTTAGTAATCTCACTCAACCAACAATCAAAACAAATACAAATCAATTATTAAATTCCAATTTGACAAATAATAATTAATCTTTCAATACACCTTTTAATATATGTTTGAATATAATACAGTTATTGGCAAAGACATCAAGTTGCTCGTATCTGTTTGCTAGTCTAGGAAGCCTTTCCAGTGGGGAATCAAAGAAATAGTTATAAGTATCTGGATAAGATCTGATAGAAAGTGTTCACACAGACTTTTAAAATATCTTGTACTCCCTTCCGCACGCACTGTTCTGTTCTGTTCGTTCCACCTCTGAAAAGACTGATAAATGTCTACGCGACTTTAAAATCTCTACCCGGATCCAAACTGGAATAACTACCGTCGATAAATTGATAAAAACCACAATGATTTTAACTCAACTTTGCCAAACGAAATAAACTGGTTCGTTTATCGTCCGAAATGATTCTTATCCTTTTCAATTGTTCCGGAGATTTTAGATTTTTAAAGAGACTTTCACCTTCATTGGCGAGAAAAATATTTGTATAAAATAAAACCCGAATAGAAATCGATTAGCAAACAAAAGGAAGAACGGCCAAAGAACTGGCACTAAGGTACGTAATATCTGAATAACTTGAATCTAAAAAATGCTCTCTGATTAACCGATTCTAAAAAATCTTCAGGTCAACAGGTTACTGACCCCGATAGATAGTACAAAGTAAACAATAACAAACATTTGTGTAGGGGATCGTAGAAACACCGTTGATGCCATATCCCCACATAAACTAGCCAATCGAATGCCAAACACCTCCTTAAGATCCTGGGAGGTTTCACTGGATGAATCAAACATTGAGCTTCTCGTTTCATTAGAGTGAATCCTAATAAATGCAGGGATGTCTCGTAGCTAAAAATTTCGAGGAGTTTTCTTCATTCAATTTTGAAAAAAAATTCCTTTACGCTTTGGATGAAAAGTCAACAATTAAGGAGATAAGAATAATTTTTTCTACATTTATGACTCATATTTTATAAAACGTTAGACTTCCATAAAATTAATTTATATTGAATATTAACATTTCATTCGCTTTGACGCAAATTAAATAAAATTACCAGAACCTTGAAAAAAAAATCTGGTTCAAATTTTTGCAGTTTTAATCATTTTTTTTTACTTGTATCAGAGCGAATGAATTTGTAAAATAAATTCAAACTTTGATGTCGCTTGTCTCCTTGACTCTTCTCCTGAAATTTTCACTACTAGCTGTAACCCTGTATAATTACACCTTGTATAATTATTTTTTAATTTAATCCGATGTAAACGTGATATGTTGGATGTCAGCTGCGATAAATATACAATTTTCAGTAAGACAGAAAGAGATCACACGTTAATTTCACAGTGAATAATTGATAATAGGTAGGTCTCGTTGGACGGGATTTGATGAGTGCCCAGAATTATTATATTTTCTTATTTTTATCGCTCAACATTTATACTAAACCTGTGACCTAAGTCATTTAAGATAGTAAAACTATTTTATTAAAAATGCTTAAATAACTTAGGAAGCACGAGTCGACAGCGTGGCTGTGTACGGGCACTTTCTGACACGGTGTGGCGAAGGTTAATACGGTTTTAATAGGTTTGAGATCATTTCTCGAATATTCCATTTGGAAATAATGGGATGCTGCGACTGCAGTGCGGTAGACAGGAGCGTCGGGAACATTGCTCGTACGTACAGATCAGAGCATTACCCTGACGTGATAAATGTCGCGGAGACCTGATGGATGAAGCAGCGGAGAAGTGTGACACCGAGCTATTCATCACACCGTGGTCTCACTTGAGACATCAAATGCGATTCTCTGTCTTCTTCGTTTTAATATTAGTCGTGATCGTGGAACCTGCGACTGGATGATGCGTGGTATGATGATGATGATGAGGTGGACGCCCTCCCGGTTACTGGAGTAGGAGCCAGCGACCGCCAGACTTACGTTATGCTATCAAACCTGAAATATCATTTGGTACCCTACAGTAGGTAAAAATGTTTGGATATTGTGACATTTGAGTTAGGGGGATTTTGGCAGATAACGGGTAATAGAGGTACAAAGCGTGAGCAAGTGAAACGATAAAATATAAGGTATGTGGTAATATTGTTAAATAGTGGCCCGAATAAGATATATAAAATTCAGATTTGTTGCTTTAACGTAAATGACATGATTATTTATAGAGATTCCGTTAAACAAATTAATAAATCATGTTTGTTATTTTTAAGTTTTACTTATGTACTCATTTTTTGTACCTGTATTACGTGTTATCTGCCAAAATTCTCCGAACTGAAGTGTCATAATATCCAAACCTTTTCACCACCAATAGTATCCACCTACAGAAAATATTTCTGATTTGATACTATAACGTAACCCTCTTTCAGATTAGTGGAAAAAATTTTATTCAAATTTTGCTTTCATCTTACCAATAATATACTTTGTAACATACAACTTTTATAAAATAAAATAGTTTATTTGCATAGCATTAATATTTATCTTTAATTTAAATTATTTTGAAACTGATGTCATTTGCGCAAAAAAATTATATATTTTTTCGACATGCTATACCATAGACATATCATCATTTAACAAGAAAATTTAGTAATTACTATTTTCATTTCACTTACAACTCTATCTACGATGATGAAAATGTATGTAAAATGCGTCGTTTGCTAATCATGAATTTTTACTTGATGAAAAATGAGTCATTTTTAAACTCTCTTTTGAGCAAACTGAATTTACACAAAAAAATATATTTTACAAATATATAATAAAACATGACGTCATCATTTAACAGTAAAATAATTAACTTTTTCATTTCACTCATACACTGGCCACATGATTATATCCACCAGCTGTGCGCGTCAACGAGAAGTACTTTTGCGGGACGGCACATAACTCCGCCATTTTGAAATTTTCGAAATAATTCGTCGATGATAAATATTAACCTAAATATTCCGTATATAATGATAAAAAGTTACGTTAAAAAATTGAATTTGAATGTATTTTTTGATGCCTCAAGGTGGTTTAAGTCATGTATTCACTAGGGGACAAATCGCGAAACATTCCACTCGGCATGTCGCATCAACATCTACGCTCATGTTTCGGGGACAATGACGCGGCCATTTGACGTGTACACACCGGGACTCGCATATCTTGTCGCGGAAATGTCACCCGATGAGCTTATGTTGACAGCTGCGGTATCTCATTTGGCGAAAACGGGGTTCCGCGCAATTCGAAATGTTTTTTTGGATCGCAATTTCAAATTAACGAGGTTTTACTGTAGTAAATTGAATATTATTAAAAACAAGGTCCTTTTTGCAAATAATTATTGTTTTCCAGACGTCGCGGAAATATATCGTCCTATGAGGTTATGATGATAGCCGCGTATCTGTTTATGTTAATGAGTTTATCGAAAAGTAAGAGGAGAAAAAAGAGGAGAATGCGAAATTATTTACTGCAAAGAGAAAGAAGGACGGACATTCTATGCGATCTTCGATCGATACAGCTCGACGAGTTCGAGAACGATTTCGTTTCCCCGCATTGTCATCTTGACAGATGCAGCGCATGCGTATTCACTTGTTTACATACCACGTGGTACTGACGCTCCGCGGAATGTTGCAGTGAGTACGCTCGGGTACCGTGCGCATGGCAACGTTGCCACGGCACGTAGAAATGCCGCGCTATGTTGTGCGCGCCGTCGTGGAACAGTGCACGACGTTGCAACGTCACATAGACTCTGTGCCACGCGTGCTGTTGAGGGACAATTTGTCCCCTAGTGAATACATGGCTTTAAGGTACAAAATTGTCGGGGATGATCCGTCGTTACCAGGACTGACAATAACAAGTAGGCAAAGCCTCAGGGCGGGTTTTTAGAGGGGTGGAAAATTTAAGATAAAAGTGTACAGACAACTTTTGAACTACTTTATTGCATGCAAAGAACGAGTTTTCAAGAAATCTAAATCATAAGTTGGCACTCAAAATATCTAGCTTAATGACGAGTATCATTATGACTAACTCAACTTCCACTAACATTCCATTTGATACTCTGTAGATGCATAATAACTACCTTATGAAAATAAATACTACTGACGAACTCGAAAAAATATTATAATTGTGTTCTATAACGCCACTCTGGGACAGGCGTAGCCTAGTAGAGTGGCATAATCCACAAATTAAACTAAACAAAAAAAATGTGTAATTTATCTTATGTTTTATTGTTAAAATAGTATTAAGTATCTTTATTTGTAAACAAGGATTTTTTAAATAAATAAAAAAAAAATTAATCGTCGATAATTGTAACAGTCGGAAAAATATATTAATCTGAATATTCCACATCTATTGCGATTATCATTTTTTATAGTTATAAAAAATTTTATTTAATAGCCGTAACCCGTCAAAAATGAAGTTTCTTTTACATGTCGGTTCCTAAGGATATTAATATATTTATATAAAAAAAGAAAAAAAAAATTTATAATGTCCACGGTGAGGCGGCGGTAGCAACGTGCGTTAAGCGGCCGGTTTGGGTTTAATGGCCCGGGGTTCAAGCCCCATCTCCGGCGGTTTGGATGGACAGGCAGATAGACGGACGGACGGATGGATAGACAGACAAATTATTATGTTTGATACGGAATGAAATTTTAATTACAAAAAAATCTATGGTAAAAAATGTGTTTTATTTATGTACAGGGGGATTTAATTTTGCAAGAATGAACACATAAACTGCGGCATAAATGTGTCTCAAGTATAGGTACATGACGGAGACATACATCCACTATGACCCAACTCCCTTTTCTAAAACGGGTTCAGTACATCTCTCTAAATTGTATTCTGTGATTAACACTACATAATCATGATGACAAGATAAACAACCATATTTAATATGCAATCTTTTGTTTTAATTATACAGAAACTTCAGATAATCTTCTATATCCATTAAATGTTTTTTTTATTACAGCCAATTCAACTGTTGTGAAAAAAATAATCCCAAATAGTTGGAGAAAAGCAGTGCCGGCGATCTCACACAATTTGACACTATCACCAGGACCAAAAGGACCAGGGAATTGGACGAGAAGATATTGGAATCAACCGAAGCCAAATGGCACCATAGCCAAAGAGCCCGCTGCGATCATAGGACCCGCCACGATCAGAGAACCCGCCGCGATCGGAGAACCCGCCGCGATCGGAGAACCCGCCACGATCAGAGAACCTGCCGCGATCAGAGAACCCGCCACGATCAGAGAACCCGCCGCGATAGGAGAACCCGTCACGATCAGAGAACCCGCCGCGATCAGAGAACCCGCCGCGATCAGAGAACCCGCCGCGATAGGAGAACCCGCCGCGATAGGAGAACCCGCCGCGATAGGAGAACCCGCCGCGATAGGAGAACTCGCCACGATCACAGAACCCGCTGCGATAGGAGAACCCGTCACGATCGGAGAACCCGCCGTAACTGGAGATCCCGCCGCAACCGGCTTCGTCACTTCTTTCCCCGAACCAACCCAGGGAGCAGCATCTCAATCAACATATGTTTATCCCGTGTCAACCGACGTCTCGAAGCTTCCAAAGAGGCTTATTAACATTTTGAAGAAGATGCCAGAAATAATCAGTCTGCTTCTGGAGCTTTACGGTTTCTATAAACATTTGTTTTAATCGTCATTCAATTAATCTAAAACATGATGTATAAGAGTACAGACATTGCATTAGAATGATACGCAAATATTATTTTTGATTTGAGCTAACTTGTGTAAAAAGATGACTTGAAACAATAAATGAATTGATTTCAAAATGTTTTATTTTTGTGTTTTTCAGAATATGTACGTATAATTATGATGTCTGCATTAATAAAGTACCTGTCTGCCTGTACACAATTAGTCTAGACGATATTAAAGTTATTGTGAATATGATTTTAATATAGCGCCTGGGTAATAAATAAATTCATGCGATTATTATAATTATAAAGGTTCATTGAGATTTGTTCAAGTAGAGATAATCGTTCATTCGCGGGTATTATAATATTTACGAGATGTCTGAGTTGGTTGGCAAATGGAGGAAAACAGAAACGACGATAGAAGCGTGAATGTAGACAAAACAAGATGAGATCCTATCTTGGAAAGACTGTATGCTGGTGTAGGATGCAGAGATGCCTTTTTCTTCAATGTTCTGCCGCAGACGCACTCCACTCGCATCGCTGAATAAGTAAAGATACCGAGATGACAAAATCCACGGTTTAACACAGATGCGGTAATTACAATAATATGCAGTTTTTTCACGCGTAGATAGTAGTTGCGGTATTGCAATATGATATTTCTAGTAGATGCGGTATAAATGCGGATTCTTCATATGCGTAGATCACGCTTCTTCTTCATGAAGCTTCTTTTTTCACCAAAAACAATTGAACAGAGCTTGACGTGGCGTTAGGAACAATTTGAATTATATGTAGGTAAGACAAATGTCGTTATATTAAATGAAAGTCGGCGGAGTGGTATTAATTGGAGATAAAAAAGGATTATGAGGACAGGATTGGTAGGCCTCATCTTACCGAAGTCCAATTCAGCCACAACCACCGCCTCTATTCCTTCATATTTATCATTGGCTAAACCGGCACCTACAGTATGTTTACCGAGAAGAAGTACAGTATGTTATACACCTACAGTATGTTAAGAAAACAATATTCTACTTGGGCTATTTACCTTAATTTATTTGTACCTAGAATTCTAACATAATTAAAAATGTATATACATATACGGGGTTATTAAAAACATGAATAACCTCAAAGGACTAAAATTCTGCCTTGATTATGAGCTGAAAGTATTCAATCACCCATGACCTAATATCAATAGTTATGGAGACGTGCGACATCAAAGTTTGCATTTTTTTTTCAATATTTCTGATTTATTTTTTGTGATACGTTAGAATATAATTACAGTAACATGTATTGATTACGAAAAATTCATTCGTTTCAATACAAGTTAAATAAAATCATGAAAACCCTGCAAAATTTCAATTAGCATATTTTCCAGTTGGAATTCGAAGGTTTTTATTATTTTATTTCAATTGTATTAAAGGGAATGATTTATTATATTAGACTGTAATGATAGTCCAACGTTTTACAATAAATATGTCAGAAATATTGAAAAAAAAAGCAACTTTGATGTTGCATATCTCCATAACTATTGATAATTAGGTCATAGTTGCTTGGACATATTCGACTCATAATCAAGGAAAGAATATAGTCCTGCGAGTTTATTAATGTTTTCCAAAATTCCCTGTATAATCATTTGTAGTGAAAAAATCCCTTACGGTACTGGCCGTAAGAATCAGGTCGGTTTAGTTTGTGAGTGTAAGCATAATTTTTTTTGTTACGATTTTTTTAGGGGTAATTTTATTAGACAGACCGAGAACTGTAAGTTAATCACTGATATCTGATGATGGTGAATATAGTGATGTGTACAAGGAATACATGGTACTAGACTAAGCCAAACGCTTGTGCTATGAAAACAGAAGCAATTTGTTGGATACCTGGAATAGAGTTTGAATCCAGGAACTCACAAATTACTTGGAGAGTCTAGACCAGACCTAATTAGGAAGTTATCATCGTCTTGGAGTTTCAACCGAGTTTCTCCAGGGTATGCTTGGCTACAATAGTTTAGAGACTAGAAGGAATGTGTATTTGATTACACATTTTTATCGATTGTTGCGCGGTATGATCGACAATACTGAAATTATGCAGAGCATTGGTTTGTATGTTCCTGATAATTACCTTAGACATCGTCGGCATAGATTGTTTCACATTCCAATATACAGGACCAACCTGCCGATGGTTATGCCTGTTGGAAAAGCTACAGCTATGCTGAACAAGATCGCTTTGGATATTGATATATTTCATGTGTCTGAGGGGGTTTTCCAAAGCAGGATTCTCCTACACCTCTAACCAGATTGTACAGGTCACTTTTAATTGGTTAATTATAAATTGTTATTTTAATATACAATATGTATATGTGTGTATATATGTATGTATATGTGTATATATATGTGTATATGTATATTTTTAGATATAAACTCATAATACGTATGCATTAAACATAAAGTTTGTAATGTATAATATGTACTAAATAAAAAATTGAATTGAATTGAATTGAATTGAAAACAAAACTTGGTGGGTCTTGACCTCCTCAAGAGTCTTCCTCCACTGACCCGAGTTTGGTGTCAGCTCTCTCCAGTTCTGGATCTCCGAGGCAGATATGACTTGGAGAACATTGTCGCTAGTATGTATTATATAATGGTATTTTGACCGGTTCCACAATAACCGTTATTTGAAATTTGAACGTGATTGTATCGACGATTGGTAACTGATTTTTCTCAAATCGTTAGGAAATCACGTGTACTAGACAACAGTTACATCTCCCTTACCAGTAAACGATATAATCAGATACAAATCTCAAATAACCGTACCATGAATAACCGGTTAAGATAACGGTGTGACCATCACTAATTGTCACTAATCAGAATAGCCGAGGAATGAATAACAACAATAAATAATTATCAGTTAAGTACCGTTAGCTTGATTAATGATTTTTTAGATGGTTAGTCTTGGATCCCAAAAGCACGTGCGGGCATTTTTTTTCATTCTTTCAATTTCAATTCAATGCTTTGTACAAATATTTCTATACATAATGCGTTATATAAGGTGAAAAATAATTTACCGAAATCATCGGTATTTCGAAATTTATTTACCAGTAACTCGGTTTAGCGAAAACCGATAATGGCCAACAAAACATAGAATTTAGATTAGATATTATTTTGACCTGATGATGAGACGAACTGCTGCTCTCGAATCTGTTGTGGCAAAACAGCAGGTACTTGCAGTAACACGACGATGATCATCAATAAACTGATACAATGCAGTGGAAGCACCAAGATGAATTATTAATAATAATTCCCTTCCAGCTGCTTGCATCACATCAGAGATGCAGCACTTAAGCCATGTATTCACTAGGGGACAAATCGCGAAACATTCCGCGCGGCATGTCGCATCAACATCTACGCTCATGTTTCGGGGACAATGACACGGTCATTTGACGTGTACACACCGGGACTTGCATATCACTTGTCGCGAAAACGGCGGAAATGTCGCCCGATGAGGTCATGTTGACAGCTGAGTATCTATTTACACTAACCACCCGATGAGGTTAGGATGACAGCTGCGTATCTATTTATTTTAACGAGTTTATCGAAACTAAGAGGAGAAAAAGGTGGTAGGTGCGAAATTATTTACTGCAAAGAGAAAGAAGGATGGATATTCTATGCGATCTTCGAATGTCTAACGGATCTTTTGTCAATTTCACTCGAATGACAAAAACTGATTTTGACAATTTATTACAAATAATCGGGCCTTCCAAAGCCAAGCAAGACAATATTAAGAAACGCTGTCGGCCCTCACATCATTTTATTTTTATATTCACGGTTTGAAGTGTCCCACAAAATTGTACGGCGATGAGGTGTCAGATGACAGATACAGCGCATGCGCATTCACTTGTAAACATACCACGTGATACTGACGCGCAGCCCGATGTCCCCGTGAGCTCGCTCGAGTACCGTGCTCATGGAAACGTTTTCGCGGTACGTAGAAATGCCCCGCTATGTTGTGCGCGACGTCGCGGAACAGTGCGCGACGTTGAAACGTCACGTAGACTCTATGCCGCGCGTGATGTTGAGAGATAATTTGTCCCCTAGTGAATACATTTATAGTAAACTTGGGCTGACGGGTATCTAAGTGGTTTATGTGCAGGGTTGGTAGGTACAAGGACTTTCTGCGCCCCGGGAAAAGTATAAATCTACCCCTTTTCGTTCCAAACCGTACTTTTCAGCATTCTTGTTGATGGTTCCTAATAGTGAAAGAAATAGCTTTTAATTAAATTTTGTAAATGTAAATAAAAAGTGTGTTACACCATAAACTGCAGGTTTTGTACGGCAAACCATATACCGTGGTTTTCAAAAGAAAGCCTCTTCCATGGTACCCACACATAGCACTACATTAGCAACCCCATGGGGGAAGCTCTTGAATGGGATTGGACTTAAATATTTATTTTTTATTTGTTTATTTATTAGAGACACTAACAGGATAATAGGTACATGATACTCTGATAATAAACATTATAGTGAAGACTATGCCCATTATCCCAATTACAAGTGTCTTCGGCACGCTCTAGTAACATGTATTTTTGCAATTAATTATATTTAACATGTAGATTTATGTGTATTGTATATTTTGTGTTTGAATGTAGTGCGGTTAGTATTCAATGAATGATTGATTTAATGGATATATAGGTTCATGTCATCGTTTAGAAACTGGATGTTGTGTATGAGTGAGTTTTTGAACGAAGATAAGGTATCTGCAAGAATATCAGCATCAATGTTAGGGTCAGCACAATACAAAGTATATGTGCGACACAACATTGTGATTCAAATTCAAATTCAAATTCAAATTCAAATGTTTATTCAATGTTCAATGTTACAAATGTTTACAGAGTTTACAAAATTAAATTAAGCTTTTTTCATTGTTGCTGAGTGTTTTGGCAGCAAGTTAACAGTAAATTGATTTGACGCCCTGCCTGCTACACTAGTAATTTACTGTATTTTAGCAGACAGTGCTCTTCCAGTAGTATAATGTTCAAGAATATTTATTGTTTATATAACATTTGTGAATCAATCTTATTGCCAAATAAAATTAAGTAATAGTAATAATTAAATGTTTACAATTTAATAATGGTGTTAATTAATTATATTATAGACAAAGGAAAAAAATGATCTGAATAGGATATTGATAAAATAAAATGGGATGGGAGAAAAGTAACCGACATTATTAGTGTGCTGGCTTATTCTAAAGAACTCCGGGTTTCTTATTCGGGATTTAACATGCAAATTTATATCAGATAGAGAGAGAGAATCAATAGAAAAAGACGTGAGAAAAGCATGTCCATGATTGAACGACTATCCGAGAAAAGCATTAGAAGGCACAGAGCTTCAATGGTAACACCTATAAACGTGTTGCCCGGGGGCCCAGTAATTTGTTGCTACGCCACTGTAGAGAAGGGTGGTATAAAAGTGCTCAGTGTGCAAGAATACGGATTCGTTTTGAACTTCCCGAATTCGACATTACCTAAAAAATTAGTTGATGGATGATAGCTTGAAGTGCTGACGTAGCAAGCTGTGATTCCGCGTAATAAAGTCGTTTTTTTGCCTATCCGTTATAATATTTATCTCTTCTGGAGGTTCTATGCAGAAGAGTAGTATTGTTATAATTTTTATTAAAAACTAGCTGTGCCCGCGCGACTTCGCACGCGTAGATTTTTAGTAGACTGTTTGGATCGTCATAAAACTTTCGCGAACCTTCTAGAACATTCTCCTTCCAGAACTTTCAAGAAATTTATTGAATGTACAGAAACCTTCTAGATACACCGACACATTCCGCCACCCAGTTTAGAACCTTATAGAACTTTCGGGAATTTTCTAGAACCTTCTCCTTCCAGAACTTTCTAGAGCAGGTTTTTCCGGAACCTTCTAGACTCAACGACACAGTCGGCGCGACTATTTTGAAACAATCTGAAGCATTTGCGGCCTTCCCATAAAAAAACAATGTGCTAGAAAGCACATTTTCGTCACCCACTCCCACCCACGCACAGCCACCCCCACCAAACTCGCATATTCTCGATGTGACACCAAGGGCTATCCACCACCATAACCACTGGTGGGTGGTTGTGGCTGGTTGTGGAGAAAACTTGGCGGATAGGGAAACACGGGTTTCTTTATATATATATATATATAATGATTTACTTACTCAGCTATCACAGATCAAAAGTTTGACAGCTTGCCTTCGATGGCGGTTAGTTGTATATCTTTAACAAAATGTTTGCCTACTGGGCTTGAGTACGATGGGATGAAATTTGCAAAAGTACGCGCACGCGTTTGCGCAATACATTAATTACTAATGTTATAATTATTTACTGATTTTAATCAATTTATTATTGATTTTAATTGTGGAGGACTGTTATAGTACAACGTATGCCAGAAAGATGCACTGGTTATCTGTGTCACGGATTTTCCCATCGTATAGTATGTTGCACCCTCTCCCGCGCACTCTTGTCTCCAGGGTGCGCAAGAGGGCGCACATTAACTTTTTGATGTGTAACATCTTTCCTCTCGCTTTCCTGCAATCTGTGGGAGTGATTTCGTGAAAATGGACGGAAATGCGTAACAGGAAACTGGACGCTGGAGAAACGCGTGCTATTTCATTTGACCAATGAGCGCGCGGTGTTGTTGGCCGTCAGATGGTACCAACCCATTTTCCGAGAGGTTGGGTTTGTATTAATAAATGTATATGAGTTTGGAGTTACACTCTGTAGAGATTGACAAAATTAAAGAAAATAAGCCTTCTTGTGTTCATCTGTTAATAAAGAAACGACGTTAAAAGTTATTCTTTAATATGTCAAATATTGTTTTGATAACTTTATCAAACACAGCTGTCATGTCAACAATTTTTTTTTCTATCCACCAACATAGTGCACTATTTTATCGACACAGTCACATGTATTTACTGACAGCTCACAGTGCCAGTGCAGTGGGGCTAAATTAAATATTTTTCTAATGACTAAATTCTTAAATATAATACTACACTGTTTTATTCACAACGCCTAAATTCTTTAATGACATCTTACAGTGCGGCAAAATACATTATTAAAAAAATGCACATATATTTTTAGATGTATTTACTAATTAATATATATACATATATAAATATAAATGTGTTTATAAATGATTTAAAAAAAAATTAAAGTAGAGATGCGATCAATATTCTTACTATTTCCAAACTAAGATAAACGCTTGTGTTATGAAAATAGGACTAACTTGCTGGTCTGGAATGAGGTTTGAACCCGCGACCTTTGGAGCACGAAGCGAGGTCCTAATCACAAGACCAACAAGCTACTCAAACTACTGTGTCCTGAAAAAAGCGCAGATCATTGAAAATGAATGAATATGAGAATAAATATTTCCGTATTTACCTTTTTTCAATTTTGAGGTAAATTACTGTCGCTGCTCAATTGATATTTTAAATTGTGAGATGTCAAATGTTACACATCATACGCGACTACTGTAAGGCTCGCTCGTTTTTTTTTGTTATGTGTTGTAATAGGTGAGAGACGATTCGTATTTTTTCTTGTAATAGCTAGATAATCAACAGTTTAAATTAAATTATTTTTGTTTCCCTACTGCGCGCTCTTGCACCACCCTACCCTGCTCATTAAAATAATAACACACCCGACTCAACACGGAAACCTTTTTCTTAAAAATCAGCTACGTAATATACAAAGTATAATTATACAATTTAATGTGTAGAAGAAGATTTCCGTGACGGGTGTCATAATAATCAATGAGCTTTCTTCACAGGATACAATCGGCCGTATTCTGAAAATATCAAGATCCACCACTAGTTACCCCAGCAGTAAAAAATAGACAAGACGTAGATTTACGACAGTGCGTGATTATTCGATGATTACTACTGCAACACTCAATAATAGACTCAATAATAGATTTATGTGTAAATACTTAATTCGTTTACAATTATATCACAGGGGTCCGTCTTGGGACCATTATTATTTATCATATACAAAAAGACATAACATCAGTACTGAATAAATGTAAATAAAGATTATTTGCAGACGACGCTTTAATATACATAGAGGATAGTGACCTGGAAACAGCGATCTACATCATAAATAAAGAACTGGAGGAAATGGCTCCAATTCAACAAACTTGAATTAAATGTTTCAAAAACAAAATGTATGATAATTGGAAGCAAAAAAAGAACAACCAAATATAATGTGAAACTAGAAAATGAGATATTAGAAATTGTAGACAATATAAAATACCTAGGTGTAATTATAGATTCAAAACTAACATTTACAAAAAATACTGAATTTGTGGTAAAGAAAATCGCAAAAAAAGTGTCCTTACTAGGAAGAATAAGAGACAGGATGAAGCTGAATAAGGATTTTCATTCCTACAATACAAGAGGAAGCGACAACATAAGACTACCAAAGAAAAAGAAAAGCACCTCACAAAATTGTATGATGTATAAAGGTATAAAAATTTTCGATAGCCTGCCAAAGGAAATTCAAAACATGGAGAATATTAGGAGGTTTACACTGAAGAGCAAAAATTATATTATAAAAACTTTTAAATGATTAGACGGAATGCAACATGTCCAAGTGAAATCATATATTAGCCCACATGACATTATGTGTGGAACTAAAATAATTAAGATAAATAAATTAAAAACATTTATGACTTGCAATTTTGGATTAGACTATTGAAAGGCATTTGTCGATCTAAATCGTCTAATTAGTATGATTGGTTGATTGAGGGGAAGGTGGAGTAGAAGGAATTCATAAATAATAATTGTAATTAAAAACCCAAGAGAGGAAACAGACATTGCATTCTGTGTTTTTATGTTACATAAATATACGATGGTGAAATATATAACTTTATAATATCACAATATCACCAAGACGAATAGGAATGATTTGGGCTGCTTTTTTGAACTCAAACTTATTTTCGAAAACAAGGAGATCCCAATTAGCTTAAAAAGAAAAGCATTTGAATCGTGCATACTGCCAGTGATGACGTTCGGAGTGGAGACGATGGTCTTTATAAAGAAAAGTGTAGAAAAGCTCAAACGCACACAACGATCCATGGAGAGATCCATACTAGCGTAAGCTTAAGAGATTAGAAATTATGAAATTAGGCGCAGAACAGAGAAGTGGATATCATGGATCGTGTAGCGAAGCTAAAATGGCAATGGGTAAGACATGTTGTAAAGCAAGATTCTACAGATGGACTCCCAGAGTTCTGAAATGGAGACCTTGGGAAAATAAAAAAGGCGTCGGAAGACCTCAAAAGAGATGGGCCGACGATATAGCCGCTGTGGGGGGGAAGGGGGAAGAAACGGCTATAATTAGTAAATAACAAGGAAGAATGGATGGGTATGGAAGAGGCTTATATCCAGCAGTGGAGAGATGAAGGCTGAGGAAGAAGAAGAAGAAGAAGAATATCACTTTTCAACACCCAACTTTTCAACACCAAACCATTATAAATTAAAATAGGTGCAAAGACCAATATTTTGTTCACGATGTCTGGGTGTTCTTAAAAAAATGCGTGTTTTCTGACCAAATCTGTCGTTGTAATTTGGATTTTTAAGTAATTTTTAATGAATATTATATAAAATAAGAACTAATATTATTTTAAAAGTTAGTATAAATCAGTTTGTTTCACACACTTCTTCTAATTTCTCCATCCAAAGCTTTCAAATATTTAATTGAAGGCAATATATTATCACAATAATAAAAACATTTTGACGATGTTTTGACGTTTCTCTGTTTTTGGGCGTTGGGGTAGCAAATAACCAAATGACAATCTTGTTGTTTCCAGAATACGGCCGAATTTTTGCTGAGATAACAGTACGTGCTGTCACCACACAAGGGTGTGTCGTTTTAATTTCTCTGCCTATCCCCGCAGATACATCTACACAATGGTCAGTCAGTTAGTACAAATTATTTTAAGGGTAGTTTCAAAGAAACAGAGAATATAAATAATTTAGTAGAAAGGTAACATAATTTATTCATTGTCATTTCAAGCACTACAATCGTTCAAATCATTTTTTACTCCGCCTCATTCACCGTATTCTGGGTCCAGGGTCTGGCGCCAGCGCGGCAACCAGACGGTGCGGACGAGCGGCACTTTGTAAAAATGGCCGCATAATTGAATTTGCGTTTTGAAATTGCTCGGAACTCTTCGACGTATTCGATGGATTTCGTTGCAGGGTCGTTTTGTCGCTCGTCTCTGCGCGGCCCGAGCTCGGAGAAATTTCACGGGCGGTGTGAACTGTATGAAGATACTTGATTTCCAGTCAGATTCCAGTTAGTTCAGAGACTCGGCGGAGGCTGGTCGCGTCGTCGCTCGTTTCCGCGGAGGCTTTTCTCTCATCTCGTAACGCCGGCAACAGCTGTTCCTCGCTGTCACTCGCTCGGGAGGTGGACCTCTGGCGATGGGGGTGCGCTGACCATCGCAGTGCGAACGTCGCGAGCGGCCCAGTTTTCGTTTTTGTGTTTTTTTGTTTCGTTTTGTTTCCGCGGCGAGCTCGGCTCCGAGAAACATTAGTTGTCAACGCCGCGACAGGATTTGAATAACGATACATTTTTCGTCTGCGGTGTGTTATTTATCCTCGGTGCCTACCTGCCTTGGAACTTTTAAATAAAGTGATTTGTGTGACACTTCGCCACGTTGAATGTTCTTGTGATTGATTGATTCAAACTAATCACGTATTTGGATTTGTGACTCGACGGACTGAATTGGATTTATTTACTCGGGTATGTTGTTGATTTTAATTTATTTTTTTAATGTAACTTGTTGTTTAAAGTAATTTTTACCAGAACAACATTTATCTACAGGTTTTAATCCCTTGTAATTATTACTTTGTGAACTTTTGTGATTTTATAATATCGGCGTTTTAGTGACAATACTACTTAAACATGAGTATTTAAATGGTCTTAAATTAATAAACTTTTTAATGTGATGTATATGTAGATGTACATAAGAAGAAAAAATTACCTGATAATCTTGAAACCACTATTGAAACCCGATGTAATCAGATTTTTTAAGTACTATTTTCTATTTGTTGATGTGATTTTCCATACGTAAACAGCGCTTCTGTTCTTTCAAAATGACGTTAAAATTATTTTTGAGGTATTTTCAAGAGAATATAATTTCCATCAAAATGTTTATCAATTTTCTTTTCATTTTTGTAGATATTTATATCATTCGTAGATTGAGATATTTAGTTGTATTGTTTGATTGATTATATTGATTGGAGATATTTAATTAAATGTTGTTTTCATAATATTTAATTTTACAAATTGTTTGTAAATGCAGGTAAAAATAACATTTCTTTAATAATTGGAAATTAACTTTGTGGTAACATTTTTATTATGAAAAAATATCTTTTCTGTATAAAATCATCGTTTATTTAATTATCAACATGTTTCGGGACCTCTGGTCCCTTCATCAGGATACAACATGCACCAAAAATGAATATTGGAAGAATAAATATGAACATACAATAAAAATGTATGCGAGTGGAATAATTAATTAGGAAACAATGTGAAAAAGTGACCGTTTGCTAAAAGGATTTTGATATTTATACTGTTCAATTTGCTATTAACGATTTTTCGAATTTCTAAAATTTCTTAGACTAGTTTTGTTACCTACACTCGTATAGCTAAATGTACCTACCTACATAAAGTACCTACAATGCTATACAACTGTTGTCTAATAACAATACAATTTTGAAATGTCTTAGAGTAATGTAATTTTTCATTCCTTCTTTTCTTCCCAGTGCACTAATCGCACATACACACAGGTACCTGATGTTTAGTCCGTCAACGAAAAACTATAATTATTGAAATTAATTTAAAATGATGGATAATAAAAATAGCACATTATCCATTTAGCTTCTTTAGTTGTACCTATATTAAAAAAAACTTGTAAAAATAAATTGATTTCTGTTATAGGCATGTTTGACCAATTAATATTCATACAAAAATATTGGCAGCTATATTTCAAATATTTTTCTACCTACTATATAATATTTTCGTTTAATTAAATGTCATGTTACGTAATTCAATCAATTTTTCTATTTGATTGAATATTTGTATAAAATAAAGTATAATATAATATAGAATAAATAAAGACAATTTATTAGATATACATGAAGATTAAATGATGAAGGTTGAGATTTTTAAAAACAACGATCATTAATTTTAATTATACTTATACATTAATAATAATTATACAAATGTAGATATATGCGATATTGAAAAAATGCAAATGATAAATATTAAAAAAAAATGTGATTGCTCAGTTTTTCGAAAAAAGTTTTTTTATATTTTTTTCATTTTTCTTATATTTTCTCGGCAGTATAGTGGCAAGTATGTTTTTTTTTAAGCTAAAACAGGTCGAAGGGTCCAATTATTATAGCGAAACACGTCACAATAACACTTCAGGCTTGATGTATTGTGATCTCACCAGGAATCGAGCCCGGATGCCCCGTTATGGGAAACCAGTATCATGCCCACAAGAAGAGTGAGTGTTTAAATAATAGATTTTATAAAAACATCTGACCATCTATCACCTTATCAACTTTACTACGAATATTTTTGGGTTTCAACCGTAAGTACCTACAAAGATCACTTCAAATTAATTCGACGGTAAAGTCATTATTCGAATGCTCTTCATTGTATGTTGGAATAGTAATGTTAGCAAGTCGAAAATATTGGTGTTCGAGTGTGATGTAATGGTATACAATAAATGCTTAGAACAGCTGGAATGAGTTTGTGTATTAGTGGAGTTTGTTTGCCAGGGTGGCAAGGCTGAGGAGGATATCAAGAGGAGGGTAACCGCGCGGAATAAAGGGATAATGTGTGGAACTTAAGCCAGAAATTAGCAAAAAAATCATGAAAGTAGACTCAATGCGATCGCTTAGTCGCGTGTGGAGAATCAGTGTTCCACAGAGTGAGGAATGAACAAATTAGAACTGAAAGTGATGCTGGCAGCAGCATACTAGACAGAATAAAGAAAGGATCGCTCAAATAGTTTGGTCATACGGAACGTTTGAGTGAGGAGAGAATAGTATAGCAAATATACGAGGCGAGTGTTGAAGGCAGCAGGAAAAGAGGACACCGCGAAAGACCTAACATGATCAAATAGATAGAGAGCATGATTAGAAGAGCATGCACGAGAAGATGTATGAAGGTGGTTGAATCAAAAGTGGTGAGCCAGGATAGAAGGCGTTTTATTCTCTCTGCCTACCCCTGCATCAAAACGGCCGTTCTGAAAATCTCGGCTAGTTCGTTAGCTAGATGATTTTGATCCGTCATCGCAATTCAAAGTGGCGAATGTTCCAAAATAAGAAGAAAAAATCTGTAACGGTTCCAGACAAAACAACAATAACAGTTAAAGTAATCATCAGTTATTCGCGGTTATGCCTTATAAACAGTATCCATCGAGTAGTACTAATCAGAACATAACCAGAGGTAATGAAACTTCTAACCTAGATTATGCTAACGATCAATGATTGCGATATTACATATGTGGAAATAATAATTTACATAAGAGTACGCGAAAAACCTTTCGACTTGACTTTTAGGAGTAATACATTAAATTTCGATTATCCTGATAGGTAATAAATTGGGCCATCCCAAGTGACCTTTCTCTATTCTTTTCACTTGGGGCGGGTGTGTAACTTTATAGCTACCCATTGTTGCTGTTGGATGTACCTATCTACCCATGTATAAATATATCTAAGCTTTTCCGAACTCGAGAGCAAGGAATGCGGAGCAATGATCGCGTGTTCAAATAAATTAAATAATTGAAATGCCTTCTGTAATCTGCCATTCTGTGTTGGCAAACGAATTATTTGTTTAAATTAATAACTTCTTACATCTTTAAGTGTCTAGCTAGGCACTTTTCTGTTTCTTCGATCTCTGGGTGAATAAAAACATGACTGTGAAATAAGATTCTAAAAGAAATTCTTTATTAGAATAAGATTTATTGTTCGTTCGTAGTTTATTTTCGGTAAAATTATTCCAGAAATTCAAGCCAGTTCACGATATCTCAAACTGTTCGCGATATTTAAACAATTATATTTTGTATCTTATAATAATATGATGCGCTACAAATGGTGTAGGTATTGAGCGTATTTCCATTGCCACCTTGAAAAAAAAACATATGTGAAATCGTATTGAAAAGTACCTATATAAAAAGGGTCTATATAGTACATCAGGTCAAAAGGTGATTTTATTAATTTAAAATGATCTACATAACAGTAATGCACCACGTGCGATATTTATTTTCTATGATTTCAACTCAATATTGCCGAATTTCGACCGCAAAAGTTACAAAGATAACGTGGAAAAAGAGTCTATATTCCTCTGTATTCATCTGGTAGTAACAAATGTGACGATATATGAAATGTGACAGTTCCAAGATGTCACTGGGATTGCTTAATAATATTAAAAAACAAAGAAAATATAATTAAAGGGCAAGTGAATTTTAGAAAATGAAAAATCGGAGATTCTGGTTATTTATTTCACAAAGTGTTTTTCCTCTCTCCTGTAAAATTTTGTTTTTGCATATAGACCCTTTTTACAGGGACGCCTTCATTTAATGTGCAGAAATTTTATATATATATATAAAATATTATCTACTGGTCACTAATAAAAATAATGTATTTAATATTATTCTTATTATCCACATTTTATATTTATATACTCAATTAATTAATTAATTAATTTTATAGTTATATAGTATTTTGTTGTATATCTTTATTATTCTTTGTTCTAACTATATTGTTCAGCTGCTCATCTCGGCACAGGTTCTTCCTAGTGAGATGAGCGGCTCCATCTCCTGTCATGAAACAAGATGAAGATAAATAAATAAAATAAATAAATAAATAAAAAAATATTTGTACACGTTTACTTATTTATAATGTAGGTACATAAATGTGTTTTAAAAATGTCTGTGAATCTCGCCACATGCGCACTCTTTTTTGGTACTGGTCAATCTAGCTGTCATTGAGCATTGAACAATTACAAACACTGGGCTACTTTTAGTTTGAAAATGTTATATTCCAGTTTGAATCAAGTCGCAGACTTTATATTATGGAAACGCGTGCAGTATGCACATTGTCTATGATATAATGGCTAACTGTCATATTCCTGAATTTCAGGTTAGAACGTCGCACGCCGAATGTCGATTTTCGGACATCGTTTATCTTTATTTTTAATTTATATTTTCCATAGCATTGATAATTTGAGAACACGGCATTAAGAACACATATGTCCGTATAGGAAAGTTGTCCCCAAAAATCAAAAATGTAAAATTAGTATATCGACTTTGTGCGACTTTCCATTATTGTTTTACAAATAAATTGTATTTGATAGATCTTTCTTTAAATTTAGTGCTAGAATATCATTTATAAAATGTGATTGTTTTGTTTTGAGAAAAACGAAAAAAAATTGTTTGGCCAGCCATTGGCATCTACATCGGCTGGCCTAATTTTGGCATCTACATTGGCACCTACATCGGCTGGTCGGCCCATTTTTACGTCTGCCGGCTTCGATACCCCTGTATCTTCGTCAGGACGGACGTACAATGTGTCGTGTTTTTAAAAATTAATAATCATGTAAGTAGAGCGTTTTGTTAGTTGTGATATTCTCGCATATAATGATGCTGGAACCAATTTAAAAAATAATTTTTTACAATTTTACGTATAACACATTGTTAGGAAAGTTACAATTTTTGATTCTCTCGCATTCATGTATGACAATAACTTGAGATTTTTTTGTTCGGGAATAGGATGAAGTCATAAAGGACCATGTCTGTTGAACAAAGAGGCTCAGGCATCTATCGGTGCTGTTTTTGGTTAGAAATGTTGAAATTTTTGTAACTTTTCCATCAGGAAAAATCGCCGACCACATCAAAACACATTTTATTTAAAAAAAAAAAATTGAGATTCGAACACGGAATTCGTGTCACATCAATATTCTTACTATTTTCAAATTAAGCTAAACGCTTGTGCTGTGAAAATAGGACTAACTTGCTTGTCTGGAGTGTAACCTTTTTAACAGCCAAATACTAAGAAAGCATTCAACACGGTTAATAATATAAGAATACCTGAGAGACAAGTGTAGGCCTCTTTCCATTTAAGAAAGACAATCGAATTAGTATGTGTAAGTTGTGCATACGAGGCATAGTGTTTTGTTGTGTCGGTGTCTATCCTCATAAATGCCAACAAATGTACGTCGTACGCACGGCTCACACATACTAATTCGATTGTCTTTCTTAAATGGAAAACGGTCTACCAACACAAAGAAAAAATCTCGAATCTCGTATATACGTGGGGTATAAAAGCAAAGCCAGCAAAATACAAAAAATAAAAATAAAGTAACCCATAAAAACCTTTTTATTATATTCCCTTTCTTTGTAAAATATAACAACAATTAAAGACGAATTAAAACATATTATATAACACTAAACTTACAGGAATTTAATATATTTCTAAAATGTCAAATGTTTTGAGCTTTGATAAGACACTTCATGCTTTGAAGATTAAATTCTAAAAACATTTGTCTGTCAATTTAGATTTTTGACATTCGTAGTGAAGTACCTGTTATGTATACCGACGGAGTAATTCAAATTTAGAAAATATTCCGCGACGTTATCGGGCTGCCGTTCCTAATCAAACTTTTCTAATGATTCCAATTTGAAAAAACCAATAAAATTTCTAAAAATCCGAAATTATACTATAATTATTAATTTTTTTTAACGTAAATTTGATAGATCTTCTTGATTGTCGCCACAAGTCTACTTGCCAAGTTTCAGCTGGATTGGATCACGGGAAAAGGGTCAAAAATCGATCCAAAGTTTTTTTGATGGCAAGCCGGCAAGCAAGCAAGCAGACGGCACGAAATATAAAGGGAGTAAAAAATTTTTTAAATGCAATCACCGAGGATTACTTATTTAAAACAAACTAAATTTTACATTTTATGTATCTATCTCTTCCAATAAATTTAAAGATTATATTTCCTATAAAATCTCGAATTCAGTTTATTATAAATTAGTAATCCTCGATGACTGCATTAATTTTTTTTTGCATATTGCCATCTTTGCTTTTATATCCTACGTATCTACATCGACTTTGGCATCTTAGGATGTCTTTCTTACAGCTCTACTGTTTCCTGGGAAGATTAAAGCCAAGCTGCTTCGTTACAGGCTCCACATTTTCATTATTTTTTACATCTGCATCCTGAGATGCCTGTTTGCACCTGTCCCGGGAAATGTGAGAAGGTGCATCATTGATATCTGGTGACTATAACGGTTTAAAGATAAGTATTAAAAATATTACAATTAAATACGTTTTATTAACTTGTAGTCATACGTAGAGAAAAACAGACAGGGCTGTTTGCCAGAAAAAACTCCACGACAAAAGGTCCACGGACATTTGGTCCAACGAAAACCAAAAAAAAAACAACTTTCAAAATGTTTTATGTTTATGAAACAGCTTTGAATAAATGAATGAATTGATAATGGTGATGAATTTTTTTAAATATACTTAAGATTAATTAATATAAGAAAATTCTTAATAAATAGCATGTCAAAACAATGGATGTAAATATTGCATAATTCAAGAATTACATAATAAGTAAGGTAAAGATAAACAAATGTGCAGTTTGCACCTTCAACGCAGTTATATAATGGTCTCTTTGTTTCCTAGGGCAGTTGTATTATAATACTCTCAAAAATCAAGCCAAGGCAGGATACATGGAGATACAGGATGGCAAGAAATATTCACAATTTACACGGTAGATTTATTGATGAGAACGAATAACGTCCGCCACGGCGGTCAGCGAAAGAGTGGCGCGACTGGCGCGCGGTCGATACATCGTCGCCCGTGATGGCCAGCCATTGGTGTCGATGTTAAGTTTCGCCTCGATCGGCGATTGGTTGCCTCGCACGCTCGAAGAACTAGAGTCGCAGCAAATCACCACCAGTTCGATTCAATTGTAAACTTGCCATAATTTGCCAGATAATCCGTTTCTAACATATCACCCGCTATTTCGGTCAATCGCGAAAAGCGGCCGTTTTATTTCTTTATTTTATTTTATTTTTTATTTGTTCGTGGGAAACTAACAGAACATATAAAATCAGATTACACATGATTATTGAACAGAATACAGACCATCTTACAAGTTTCCACAGAATTAACATGTTATTAACATATAGCAACAATAACTTGAGTTATACAAAAAAAAACAAAAAAGTGAAAGTTAAGTTACGGACAAACTGTGCGAGTCAAAGAATTAAAGGTGAAAAGGGAATAAGGAATGAATAGGAAAGGACAAATCTACTTAGTAAAAAGAAGAAGAGATAAGAATAAAAATAAGCGCGAAAGATGTATGTATGCATATACGTCTGAATTTAAAATTTTATAACAGATGTATGTATGCATATACGTCTGAATTTAAAATTTTATAACAGATGTATGTATGCATATACGTCTGAATTTAAAATTTTATAACAGATGTATGTATGCATATACGTCTGAATTTAAAATTTTATAACAGATGTATGTATGCATATACGTCTGAATTTAAAATTTTATAACAGATGTAGGTATGCATATACGTCTGAATTTAAAATTTTATAACAGATGTATGTATGCATATACGTCTGAATTTAAAATTTTATAACAGATGTATGTATGCATATACGTGTGAATTTAAAATTTGACAACACCTAACCTAAATCGTTTCGGAAATCAGTTCAATTATCTTTTATCGCTGGACGAAAAAATTGTATATATGCTCCCGGCTCTGGAATATTCCATTTCGGTAACCTCGCAATAATCCCTTCATCCGCGCCGGGAGTTGCGAAGTAAAGTTCCGTAAGAACGATATTGTCTCCCGCTCTGTATACATTCCAATCACGTCTACGGCGACCCGCGCAAACTTCAAACCCTTCCGGGAGCGTATCCGGAACTGAAAAAGCCCGGATATATTAGAATTTACACAAGGATAATTTATGGCTGTAATTTAGTGGTCAGGATTCGTGCCGGTGACGCCCAATAATCTAAAATTTCACCCAACCTGCTACACCGTAACGCTGCCAACGAATCATTGGGCTGAAATTCAACTCAATTTTATTTGTTTCAGGAAACATACATTACACTAATTAATACATAAAGCTAGTGTCTAATCAGTTTTGTTCATGTATGACCAGTGAAGTTTCCTGGGAGCTAGTAAATAAATGAGAATGAAAAATTAATCTATTTAATTAAAATTTTAAAACTTAATAATGTCCATCACTGACGTTATCAAGACGCTACTCTAGATACCACTGACCTAAATATATAACAAAAAAATGTCATTTTTGATGGGTTATAGCTTCTTTAAAATAAATAATATATAAGCAGGTATAATCATGAGGTTTATATTTAAACATTTTGTTATTTATAGGTTTGTAATTTTTTTCTTAGTTTTCCAGCTTCGAGGAAACTTCACTGGTTATACTTAATGAATATTTGTATATATTATCTATATAAATTTTTATTCCATTGTACTGTATGTTTTCCAAAAAAAAAAAATAAAATAAAGTAAAACTTACATATTTGAATCACACATGGCTCCCGGAGAAAGACCTGTTATTATCTATTTTCATTGCAAATTTAAAAATATACTAGTGTAAATTAATCTATTTGATTAAAATTTTAAAACTTCTTCAAATTTTATCAAATTCACTTTGTAGCACCATTTTTCTAGATTATTCAAAAATTATTTTTACCACACTTAAATGTTGTATTAAAATTTCAATATGTTTTGGGAGCAACGCTCCCTTCTTCAGGATAATAAACGGTACAGTACATTTATTGTTCTTCAGGACAATAAATGTGCTACACACACTACAGTACGTTCATTGTCCTGAAAAAGGGAGCATCGATCCCGAATCATGTTGAAATTTTAAAACTAGGTTTAAGTGTGGTTAAAACAAAGTTTTAATAATCTTACTTATAAAAGTTAAGTAACGATTGTAAAAATTAACAACACGGATAACAAAAAGAAAAGAAAAATGAACAACAAAAAAATTGAATGAAAATAAATGATACTGCATGTAAAGAAAGGGTGGAAAGGGAAAGGGAGAGGGAGAGCGATTCCTTTAAAGGATTATAAACTATCTTTTGATGTCCGAACAGGTACATATACGCATGCCCGTATATGTACCTGTATACCATACACACACACACACACTCTCACATAATGTCATTGTCAGTGTTCGTCGTGTCGTGTGGCGAAATCCTTCCGATGGATTTTATTCTCCGTATCTGCGAAGCTCGATAGATGTCGCCGATGTGCTGAATAGCGTCCGTCTCATTGCCGGCAGTTTTTTTGCAGCCGTTCTCTTTGTAATCTGCAAATATCTCTTAAGTTGTCGGTTTTTGCGGCTGATTCGTTTCGCGCTTCCTCACATTCAAATGATTCCGCATTTCGTTGTACTTTGGCGGTTGTGAGAAGTGCTGCGCTGTTTATTTTATGTATGCCAAAGAAGTATAAGTTCTATAGAGATATTAAAATGCGCAACTCAAACCATACACATATACGCCACATTATACTGTATCACTTCGAGAAAGGGTGGAGAGGCATTTCGCGATCTCCACCATTTTTTCGGCGAAGATGGTGGAGAAGCGGTTTTTTTTTTTACGCTTCAACAAGCCAAGCGGCCCAATTATAGATGCGAAATACATCACAAAACACCCAGGCTTGAGTATATAGATTAATTGTGATCTCGAATCGAACCCGGAACCCTTTGTACGAGAAGCCAGTGCCATACCCACTAGGCTAAGAGGGCTCATTTGCTTCAAATCTGGTGATACGAGCTTAGACGACAAGTCAGGAATGAGTCGGTGTCCGGATTTTGATGACCAGGTCCTGTAGGCGACTGGAAGAGGACGAAAAATGCATCACTAGGATACAGGACACTGGACAGTCTTAAATGGGAAGTAATAATTGCCGTTGATGTGACTACGAACCCGAATGATATACATAAAATATTTTGAGTTTGTTCTCGTTTTTGGTTATGCTAAAACATAATTTTACAAAAAACGGCATGTAATTTTACATCAACCTAATTTATTTTTATTTTTTAATAATTAAAGCATTAACTTTGTGGTCAGACATTATAGCAGAATGTTTGTTAACTTACACTTACTTAACTTAAAACCACTACCAGATTTAAGGTCTACAGGTTTCGAGACGTAGGTACCCGTCTCTTCGTCAGGACCCACACAGACTACACTACTATATTCACAACACTGTCCACTACAACCGTAGTATTGTTGAACTTTCACCAATATTGATCACATGCGTGTTAATCTTGTCAGAGACAAGCATGCACTAACTAGCCTACAGAACACTCAGGAATCTAACGGGAGAGAGTGAGAGAGGGGGATGGGGTCTAAAGTGAGACCCCGCCTCTTTAGACCGCGCCCCCCCTCTCTACTATTTAACTAACTAACATTCTGTTATTTTTATTTATTTATCTATACGCCTTTAGAGCTTTTACATTCCATAATTATTAATTAACTTTATTTTAATTTATGTTTAATAATTATGTAACAAACCCTGTAACCTAAATATTTAAAATAAAACGAAGCTATGGTTTGAACTACTTATACAGTGCAATAAAAAATCATTACATACATAATACAAAACTTAACAGAATAATACAATTTTATTAACTTATATTATTTTTATATTTTTAAACGCCCGGTTTTTTATTTTACAACAAACAGACCGACAGCATTCCCTGACGTTCGAGTACAAAGTGTAAATACTTTATGAAAATTTTGAATACAATTTTTATGTTAAAATTATAATAAATTATTATTAGAAAAAACAAGAGTGTTGCAAATAAATAAAGATAATTACAAAATATGTCATAGATCAACAAGTTATACGAGACACAATTTCACCGCATAAGTGTGGAGTGTGTGAGTTCCACGGTTCTCTAGAAGCTAATTACGTAGTTATTAATGATACTATTGTATTGTATGTATGTGGTGCTATAGCCGTCAATATCAAGAAACAGTATGATGTTGTATTATAGGCATTATGATGTTATAATAATATGTATATGCTTCTACAATTGTACTTATTTAATTTGAATTGTACTTTTATTTGTATCAGAAACGATGCGAAACCTTTGAGTAATAGAAAATGTCTCAACGAAGGACCGACCAATAACGTAGCAATTACAGAACTAACTAACCATCACGCCGTTTCTCCGCAGGTGCAGGCAGAGAGGATTGAACGCCACACTCCTCTATCCTTGCACATCACTTTTGCTTCGGCCACATTCATACACTTTATCGTACAAGTTCTACGGTTATTGACGCTTTTAACAGGGCCATTCTTAAATACTTGTAGTATCTGATCGTGCCAGGTCTTTCGCGGACGCCTTCTATTCCTGCTGCCTTCAACACTCGCCTCATATATTTTCATAACCATCCTTTCCTCGTTCATGCGTTCCGCATGACCAAACCATCCCAGCACTATTTTCTTTATTCTGTCTACCACACTACAGCCAGCATTACATTCACTTCAAATTTGTCGATTCCTCACTCTATCGACCAAAGATTTTCGCGTCTTAGCGCGCGTAAGACGCGCAAAGCGTCTTAGTGACCGCATCTCCATCGCATTCGATCAACTTTCATTCCTCTTTTGCCAATTCCAGTCTCCAGTCTTCACTTTCATACATCAGGGTTGGCACTAGAACGCCAACCCTGATGATGTTGGTTATAATATCCTCAGAAATTGTTTCTCTTCTGTTACTCGTAGAAAATCGTCAGCAGTATACGCATTGAGAATGTTACCCGTATTGTTTTCCTGGGCTTTAATTCTCAAGGAGCTCGTATGTTTTAACGGTACACAAACATTTTATGTGCGTCATAATTAATAAATACTTACTTTTGGATCAATAGGCTCGTACTATTTTTATAAGGGTGTGTTTAGATGTGAGCGGTAAAGGTCGCTTGCATTAAACGGTCAGTGAGCTTCTCAGGAAAAAAGCAAAATTTTGGCACAAAAAATAAAATGACAATATTCACATAATTTGCATCGCCGTCCGGGAAGAGCGTTTAATTATAATTCAGAATTTTTTATTTATTCATTTTTTATTTATTTTATTTTAGGAAGCTATTTTAAAATTTAATTTGCATCAGAAAGGCTATTCTCCGTATTCCTCATTCTAAACTATCTTTATGAGCTTGAAAAAAGTAATCTTCACTTATCTTTTTTAGATTGACATTTAAAAAAAAAGATTTTATTATTTGTTTGTATCTGCTTATATTCATTAATTACACCTACATGTTTCGGAAAAACCTTTCCATCGTCAGGGTGTTTTATAAATGTCAAAATGTCAAAACAAAAAACTTTTCGAAATTTTAATGTAAGAGTGAAAGAGCATTTAAGTTGTCTGAATAATCATGGTTTTTCTGAATTTGCAAATCATTTATTAGACAATGATGATGGTTTTCATAAAAATGTATGGCTTTATATTTTACACATAAATAATTTTTGTCTGAAATTGAATAATTTAGAATCATTAGAAATTAGTAAAGCATGTAAAAGTAAACAAAATATTATTGATAATCAATTAACTTTAACTTCTAGTTCAATTCTAAAAATTCATCCAATGATTTTGTGTGTAATCAAGTACTTCAGCAATAATATTTACAAATAATTTTTCAAATAATTTAGATATATCATTCATTTTGATATTTTGACATTTATAAAACACCCTGACGATGGAAAGGTTTTTCCGAAACGTGAAGGTGTAATTCATGAATATAAGTAGATATAAACAAACAATAAAATCATTTTTTTAACTTCTCTTTTTATTAATAAGTATAATCAAATTTCAAAACACCTTTAAATTATTTTGGTTTTGGCATATTATTCCTGCAATTAAATGTATTGTCACGTATTTGCCGTCATGAGGTCGTAGTAATATATTTTGATGAATGGTACTCTTTATTTGGAAATAGTTAATAACACTTTTGTATATTAAAACACTCTAGAATGTTCGCGCCCAAAAATTATCACTCGAAAAATATCGCTTCATTTTATGTCGCTCGCTGATCGCAGATTTTAACGTGCACTTCCTGGTGCTCGTTGGTAGGCTATATATAGCTGCCACCTCGCGCCGTGCGCCAGTGTGTAGAGACTCGGGCCGTTCTACTAATTTATAGATTATTTGAGGAGCTTCTAGACCCTTCCGGAAGTTCCTGGATAATTCTTGCATCTTTACCGTAACAGTATATGTCTTCCCTGATAGGGCGCACGTGGGATATAAAAGAAATGAATAATTAATTATGTTTGAATCTTTCGAAAAATGTTACCGCTCTCTAGGGAAATGAGAATTGAATGTTGCTGATTCTAAATCGGACTGCGGAGTTTTCCGCATTCACACAGGAAACAGTACAATTTATTATGCTCTCCCTGGAGACCTCCGAGTCCTGTCAAGTCAGCACAGCTCGTTGAAGCTCATTTTATTTAACAATAGTTTCATGTTGAATGTCTTCGAGATGTGGCTTTTGCAAGAACTTGGAAAGGCCAAAGCTAAGATGGACCAACTACATTTTTAAGGACATAATTTCAGGACTGGAGCGAAATGGCTTTAAGTGAGATCATCTCGTCTTATCTCATCTTCTTCCCATTATTCCATTGGGGTCGGGGACCCATTGCATCGACAAGGCGTCTCCATTCGTCCCTGTCTTGCACTAATTGTAGGAACAATGGAGAAAATTTTACTCCAAGACTTACCAGAGATTCTAGACTAACTATGGAGATGAGTTGATGGCGAGAAAGTGTTTTTTGAAGTGAAATGTTTGGATTTTACTATAAAAAAACAATAATTTTTAGTGAATTTCATGCCCAATACCCAAAGATGTTTGGTGAATTTGTTGATGGTTTACCGCATTGGTAGATTGAAGATCCCCAATGCGGTAGTTGGAAAGGAAAGATTCGCACTCTACCAGGCGAATCTTCCGGTTTTCTAATGTATTGTATAGCAAAGTAAGTAAAACAGGCATAGAGTAAAATGATCTCTACCATCATATATAATTATGGAGGGAAATATAATTCTGTGCGAAAGGGATCACCACCCATATCCAATCTCCCTTCGGTGTTCGATGTATGTAGATAGGTATTACGGCTATACGAATTTGATAATAGATACGGGCATATAGTCAGAAAATTGGAGCATAGATTGTAGGTAGACGCTAGGGATGGGCGTTGAATGGACGGACTAGTTGAAATCAACCGTTGACGTTGCATCGACGCGTCGACCGTTTACGTTTATCGCATGGACTAGTTGAATTCGTAGACGGTGGACAGCGGACGCCGTGGTCGGTGGACGATTCGAGATTAACGCAATGCAAAGCAACGAGCGAGAGCAAGACAAAACGTCTCCGTTTATTTCTCTCTCATCTCTCGCTGTCGACTTGTAGATGCCATAGACGTCATAGACGGCTCGACGGGTAATTTCATTTCAACTCTAAAGTACACTACCATAGAGTGCAGATCTGTGTACACGAACTATGACTAGAGATTTGAAATTTGAATACATGCTTAGCGCGAGATAGGCTTAATAAGCTATTATCTATTATTTTTTACTTGATTTTTTGTGATGTCACGTGCGACGATTCGGTGAATTCCCAATTTTACGCCGTATAAAATAAAACAATTCTGTTTAATTATTTTATTTTTTATTGAACTATTATTAATTAATAGGCCGGCTAGATATTTTTCTAAAATCAATATTTTATTCGATCGATCTCGACTTCTTATATATTTACCTGAAAAGGGATGCTAAAATTTAATTATTGTGTTATTTCCTTACTTTTCAACTTTAGCATATAAATGATAAACAAACTTGTAGGGAATAAAATTTTCTATACCTAACTATGGTCCTTATTCAGGAGTCCAACATTAATTATTGTATATGTAATATAATCTTGAATTTAGGTTTAATTAATTTTTATTATAAATTCCCTATTTTCAACTTTATAGATAAAAAAATAAATCTATTATAATTTTGTTTACACCACTTTTTATTGGTTTTTTACATGTTTCGGGAACAATGTTCCTTTTCTCAAATTGAGCCTTAAACTAAAGTTGACAAATAATACAGATATATTTATTTATTAATAATGTCACCACAAAGTGAAAGTCTGACTTTGAAAGATGTATTCTTCAATAAATTTGTAGATAACATCTCAAATGTAAAGTATTTTTAAATTATGTATTTATTTATAAATTTATAGATAATAAATAAATGTAAAGGTTTTTATAATTTTATTTAACTTGTATTGAAACGAATGAATTTTTCGTAATCGATTTGAGTTAGTGTAGTGATAGTCCAACGTTTTACAAAAAATAATACTCATAATCAAGGCAGGAATATAGTCCTGCTAGGTTATTATTGTTTTACAAATAACCCTGTACACACGTAATAATGTGTATCTAATATATTTTTTTATACACACATTGCTTTGTACTTTATATTTTTAATTTTTATACTCATATTTTAATGCTTATACCCGATACTTTCACTGCTTATATATGTAGTTTATATTTATATTTTACTGCTTACACCTGATATTGTTGTGTATACCTACTTCTTTCTTTATTATATATAGAAAGAAGTATATAAAACAATATGTAAAAGCCTATAAACAAATAAATAATAAAATATTTCTTTTTACATATAAGCACAAGTAGCGGTTTTACTTTCCCCGAAACTATATTCCTTCGAACTTCTTTAAATTTTAAAAATTAACGTAATTAAAATAACCAACGGTTGTGCCGTCGAGCAGCGTCGCGTCAAACCGTAGACAGTTGACTATCGTCCCGATGTTTAGATAAAGGTCCGCGACGTCCGCGTAACAAAGTTGACGCGTCAACTAGTTGACGAATTCAACTAGTTGATCGTCTCGTCGATGGATGGACGTGGACGGTCTCGTTTCGTCGACGGTAAATACGTCGACGACCCATCCCTAGTAGACGCATATTAAGAAAGAAAACGAAATTACACATTCACCTGACGGAATATTATGACATATTATGAGATAACATATTTATTTCTCTTTAATTTCCACATATATACATCTTAAATAATAGATAACATCTTTCTTTAAATTTTTTTTAATATTTATTAGAGACACTAACATTATAATAGGTACATGATACTCTAATAATAAAACATTATAAATGAAGACTATGCCCACTAACCTAATTATAAGTGTCTTCAGCACGCTATAGTAACATGTATTTTTACATTTATGTATATTTTACATGTAGGTACATTTATGTGTATTATATATTAAGTGTTTGAATGTAGTGCGATCATATAAGAATATGTAAATAAATAATTGATTTAATGGATCTATAGGTTCATGTCATCGTTTAGAAAATGGATGTTGTGTAGGTATGAGTGAATTTTTGAACGATGATAAGGTATCTGCAAGAATATCAGCATCAATATTAGGGTCAGTACAATACATATTATATGTGCGACTACATACTCTTCATACCTTACTCATAACTTACATACCTTCATAGCTATATTGGTGTGGAGTTATCTAAGATATTCTGTGAAGTATAAGAGAGAGTAACGCATACAAACATATAGAAAAAAAGAGCTAAATTTATTCAAATAATGTTCAAAAAGTTCGACCGTATAAATAAAAAACGAGTCTGGGTTGAAAAGAGATGTTAAAGTTGCTCGCCAATTGCGTGACAGGATATAATAGATTAAGAAACACGTTGAACAAAAATATATGACACGTATGTTTTCAATTATTACTTCCAATTGTTATTAACTAAAATTATTTATAAAGGTTAGGTTAAGTTACGTTAAGTTAGGTTAGGTAAGGTTAGGTTAGGTTAGGTTAAGTTAGGATAGGTTATATTAGCTTAAATTATCTGATGGTGAGCGACTGTAGGCGAGCAATAGTTGGTGAGTGATTTTCCGGTAATCAATAAAAAAGCGTTTTGCGGGATAGATCCCAAACGCTGAACATGTTCATATTTCAATTTTTAATTTTTAATTTAAAGACTATTAACAGGTCAGAATGATCCTAGTGGATAATCATTTAGGATAAGGTGATTAGTACAGTTACATTTTACAGTAAACCATTAATACATTGTACAATGTAAGTATACTACAATAAGCGACTACAAGATGAACGAATTTCACATTCTCCGCACGACATAATAGGCATCTAGGCTCCCAATTCAATCAAGTCAGAAAATGTGTACCCGCGTCTTTGTGGCAATAAACTTTTTTGTTTAGGTTGATTTCCGAAGAGTCCGTCTTACACGCTCAAATTATTTTCGGTCAGGAGCGTATCATATTTCGGTGTGACGCGCATCATCTCACCTGACACGTTTTGGATAACGTACGACAGGTGGCAGTGATGGCGGGAGGCTTCAGCATAATCTGATTATCGGTCAAAAGAAGGACTTAAGTCACGTTGAATGAGCACATAAATCACGCATTGTAAATTCATACATGCTACGTGAATGTAAGGTTTGGAGAGGGTATGTGGAGTTGAGGAAATTTATTAGTCTGCTGTGGAGTTCTCATCCGCCCTTGCCTTCTCCGCTGACTTATTGCGGTACTTTCCCGCCCCCTGGACAGCCCTATCGTCGGTAAAACTGCTACCCTCTTTATCGGTACACGCCGAGCTGCGCTGATCGGCGGGTGATCTTTTATGTATTGCGCTTTAAAATTAATGCACCTTGTTTAAAAGAATGTCGGCGAATGAGAAACAACTTCATAGAAGGACCTGAAGCCTTTAAGTTATTAAAGTGAGATGCTGAACTCGCAACAAGAAAAGAGGAAATAGTAAAATTATATGGCAAACAGATTTTTTTTAAATTAACTAAACTAAAAGCAAACGTAGCATACGCTAAGGGTAAACGAAAGCCCAAATATCCGTTAGTACATCGATAATTAACTAACGAATGACCGTATTATTAAACTTTTTTAACCATCCGTATTGCAGTATTTCACTGCTACAGTCTGTAGTTTTAGAACTGTCAGAGAAGAAAAAATTGATGTTCGTATCAAATTTCCGTTTATTTGGTCTGAAATTTACGGTCGTTCAAAAGATCTTTCCTTAATAGATGTAAAGAAAAACTACAAATTATTTTTTACCATCATGCCGATGGAAGTAGGCTACATACATCTCAATTTTTTTATTGTTTTAAAGGTAATCTTAAATGAAAGCGAAATTGGCAATAGATTTTATTAATTTGCCGCATTTTTAATGTTCTGAGCTCATGTCCTGGTGACAAACAAATATATATATTTTTTCTATATCAAGATTTTTTCTGTAAATTTTCCAATTGATTCATCTAATTTATTGTAAGCATCATAGAATAATGTTCAAAAATTATAACTTTAAAATTAAACATTTTTTCATTAAAAATAAAAGTTGACTTATCCTTGAGTTATACCATTAATCTGAATTTAAATGTTAAAAATACTTTTCTGTAATAATACCTTAAAATAATTAATTAATTAATTTATGTATCATTTGCATTAATTATTGTTTAACAAAATGTTAGTTATATTAGTATATAACCACTTGCGGAGATTTTTAGTCTACCGGTTTCGAGACGTACCCGTCTCTTGGTCAGGACAACCACTACACTAGCATGTAAATATCACTACACACCACAACTATGGTGTTATTAACACATTAAAACCTTCTCAAAATATTTCTCACGTACGTGTTAACCAAACCGAAGGATTAGATGTTGTGGTGTATGGTGATATTTACGTGCTAGTGTAGCGTTTGTCCTGACGAAGAGACGGGTACGTCTCGAAACCGGTAAACTAAAAATCTCCGTGAGTGGTTACATACTGACATAACTAACATTTTGTCAAAATGCCTGACCACAAAGTAAATAATGTTTTAAGTATTAAAAATATTAATAAAATTATTATTTAATTTGGTTGCTGAATAAATATAAATAATAAATATATCTTCTCGTATCACGCGGGGAAATACATTTCCCTCCAAATTCACTTACGCATGTAGGCCTCGCAACGTAAGCTTCATAATAAATATCTTATCCGATGATTTATTTGCACGGCGACCGTAAATCAAAGGTTTTCCTCTAAATCGTACAAACAGCTTCGGGCCTTTTAAACAATCGGACCAAAAATGCCCGCCGCAGGGCGCTCCGGTCCCTCCAGCCGGCCCTGTGGGCGGCCATAATCGGATATCGATAATGTATACCGAAACTAGATTGTCGACGCGGGTAGGGTCGGGGCAGACCCCGGGACGTATCGACAGTGGGGCAACTTTGGCGACATGATTTCGCAATTAAAGAACACCCCTAACCGCACTGTTATGAATTTATTGATTTATTGTAATACACAGATTACCAGGCGTATTCTAGCGTAATGTTGATTATTCGGGAGAGTGTGATATACACAGATAAAGGATATTGCTTAAAAAACTCAAATAAAAAAATAAAGATATCTCACTAACAATGGCGACATCTGTACTGCTTTACGGGAATGACAAAGTTGTCGACTGCAGGTGGCGGTAGTAAAAATACAAAATACATACGAAAAACATATATACAACTTCCAAAAATTGTGTAGATGCGGAAGTCTATCATGGATGGAATTGGTGAACGTTACATTGTGTAAAGCGATCACTTAAGTCAGCTGTACAATAGGTCGCAAGCACTATGAACATCCAAAAAAAAAGATTTCCATAACTACTTTCCCAAATAAAAAACAGCTTCGTCTCTACGAGACATGTATAATATATATCTTGATATACAGATTATATACCTTGCTCCCTTGTGGGTTTCTCACTTACATTCACTGCAAATGCATATTTCGGCGTTTTCTTTATGAAAATGTGGGTTTATATTATTCATTTATATCAGAATTTATATTCTAAACTGCAATTTTTTAGGGATATAACCTAGATAAAACCTTTGTTCTTATATAAAAGTAATAAACTGAACATTATATACAATAATTAAGAAAATATAAGCATTAATTTACAGGCCGCGGCGAAAAAATCGTTCTAGTGTTCTAGGGGAAACAAAGTTTTAATGAATATTTAGATGTAAGCATATTATGTTTTTTTATACCTATAAAGTTTACTTTATTATCTGGAATCCGTACTTAGATAATTAAGAAATGTTCAGTATTAATAAAGTTATGCTGTTTTGAATTTGTAAGAAATTTTTACGTTTTACGTGATTTTAAAACGGTCTTTAATTCATATAAAGAGATGATTTTAAACAGTGTTTTCTATTTATTACCGTATTTTGAGGCTTTACTCTCTAATTAAAAGTTAGTTTTTTCATTAAAAATACCTTAATTATTATTTTAAAATAAAACTTCCAAAGTATGAAATGTGCCAATAAATGACGCTGATGCCTAAGGAATTCTGTTTTATAACGGCGTCACGGCGACACTGTAAATACTGCAAGGATGGCCGTAGAGTACGCATAAGAAGGTATGAATGTAGCCGAAGTAAAAGTGGTGTTCCGAAATAGAAGAATGTGGCGTGGTATCCTCTCTGCCTAACCCTGCGGACAAACGGCGTGATGATTAGTTCGTTACATATCCGTAATTAGTACAAACATACGTAGCTATATATACAGAGTGTAACAGAGCTAGTCCACAATAATGGATTCCTGACTTGATTATGAGTCGAAAATGTTCAAGCAACCTAGACCTAATATCAACAATAATGAAGATACGCGATATCAAATTTCGCATTTTTTTCAGTATTTCAAACTTATTTTTTGTAAAACGTTGGACTATAATTACGAAAACTTCATTCGTTTCAATACAAGATAAATTAAATGATAAAAACCCTGCAGAAATTCCAATTGGAATGTTTTCTAATTGAAATAATTGAATATTATTTTATTTGACTTTTATTAAAGGGAATGATTTTTTCATATTCGATATAAGTTTCTGTAATGATAATACAACGTTTCACGAAAAATAGGTCTGAAATATTGATTAAAAAAATGCAAACTTAGATGTCGCATATCATATAGTCCTGCGAGGTAATTAATTTTTCCAAATAACCCTGTATATGTATGTATATTTGAAATAATATGTAAACAATTTAGTGAAGATAATATGTGTATGTATTTGTTTAAATCTATTGTGTATTGTGAACAAACTTTGTTTGTTATATACAGAGTGTTGAAAAGGTAGTCCAACATATTTTACCGTTAGAATACTGCCCAAATTGTGAGCAGAAAAAAAACGTCAATGTCCTAATATCAATATTTCTGTAAACAAGCGACTTCAAATTTTACACATAATTTTTGTTTTTCTGACTTACTTTCTGCAATAATATCTAATATTAAAAATTCATTCTCTATAATACAAGTCAAATAAAACTCCTATTGTCTTGCAAAAAAAAATCGGGTTCAAATCCCATCAATTTTCTGCTAGTCGCTATTCCGGACCGTCCAAGGCCTTTAGAACGGTCAAAGGCAGAAGTGTGAACCAACACTGCATTTCCCTATTCGAGGCCTTCATCTTTCCAGCTTCTCGTAACACTTCTCGTAACTTCACAGAAACTTTTGATAGTTGGATCCATCTTCGAATTTCATGAAATCATGAAATCGGCGACGTCGCGTCTCATGTTTTAAATGCAACGCGCCACATTCGACGGATCGTCCGCACTGCAAACGTACGTGTGTTGCAATATTGCATGTGACTGCTGAATTCGGTTGCGGATTTGATGCGACGACAAGGACGCGGCGGAAGATACGCCCAATATCTCTATAATAATAACTTCCCGTAACGTCCGTAACTTCTTTTATAATAGTTTTTTTTTCTTTTACTTTTTTCTATTTATTTTACTTTCTTAAATTTTTTATTATATTTTTATTTTTTATAAATAAATAAAAATCTATTTTTTAGGAACCGTCATGTAAAAGTACCGTCATTATTGAAGGGTTACAGCCAGTTTATCTAATATAACAGCTCCTGTGTGTCTGTAACCTTGTCGGCTTTTTATAGGTAAATTTGAAAAGAAACTGATTACATTACACTGATATTTCTTTTGAAATATGAATTGAATGGATGGATATTAAATTTTTATTTTGAAGGAAGGTATTTTTCAGGCACGTGTTGTGGGTAAATGGAAACATGACTTTTACATACACATATATGCCCTTAATGGATACTGGTTGATTGGTTCTGTAGTATAGTGTCTTCTGAATGTAGTAGAAACATGGTACCCTACCTAACCCAACCTAAATATTGCTTGATGTACACTGGCTGCTTGGTATTGGTTGTTTCTGTGGAACGATAATAGATACGTGTGATCTTACCTCATCTTAACTAATTAAGTTATGTCTATAGAAATTTCGCCACAACGGAAATCGATAGTGCAAAATAAAAACTAGTACACAGCAGTCACAATACTGTATATTTATAGATAGTCGAATTGAATCCAATCAGCTCCCGAATAGCTACTGGAGGATGAACACCCTACTTAAACACACTCCTGTGGTAAGGTTGTATTTTCCCCAGCTAATTGTACTTCATTTCTCCGTTTCTTTACCTCAGGTACGCCAGGTGGATATAACCCGTTTCGCCATTTTTGTGGTACTAACAAAAAGACGGCCGTAAATATACAATTATACGGTAAAAATGCGGGGGTACCTGTTTACGTTTGAGCGCACCTGTATAACAACATTCTTCTTATAAAATTCTAAATATTTCATGCTGTCCGCTTCGGATATGCGAATATTATTTAAAAATATTAATTCATATAAAAGTGCATGTACGAAGGTCGGTGAAGATACACACACACATATACACAACGTGGTAGTCATTAATTTTTAAATTTGTTTTGCATTTTATGTGGAGAGAACACCGAACCAACCGATAGGGATCTACAAGTGGATTTTTTACTCACAACAGATAGGTCGATCATTGAACTATCTGTTGCTAGTATATTTTTTATTATTATAATATGATGAATAGTGCATAGATTTCTTAAATATTTGATTATTCTATGAATATGGAATAAAATACTATTAATCACATCTAAATAGTAATAATGACTGTGTCTCAAATAAATTTTTGGTTAAAAGTGAACCAGCCACCAAGAATTTTCACAAACTTTTAAATTTTTTTGATAATAAATATTATAAATTGTTAAATTTACATTAACACAAAATAATTATCCCGACTATGTATATACCAGAACTCGGTAGTCGCTCGGAAAATCATTTGATATAACGCTCTTAGATGTCGCATTCTGTCAAAACAGAAAGTTGCCCGGCCGCCCGCCACGTCTTACATACTGGCGGGCGCCCGCCCTTCGCATACCTGTATTTATTTATATCTTCTTCTTTTTCTTTTAGTAGATCTGTATATCTGTGCTACAGAAAACTACGCTTCGTGGGATGACGAGGTCCGGCTATCTCTCCATCTTTTCGGTGGTCTTCCCGGTAGGCGTCGTCCAGAGGAGATTTCATTCGCTGTTGCATGCACGAGTCTGTCAATATCCATTCTGGCTACGTGATCCCGCCAGTATCTCCTTCTGGATATACTCCATCGTGTCTATGTCCTCTATTTTACAAGTTTTCCTATGTCTTCATTTTGGACACGGTCACGTAGAGTTTTTCCAGTAATAGATCTCAGCATCTTCATTTCAGTTGTTCTGAGGAGTCCTTTGGTGCGGACAGTGTCAGCCCGCGTCTCTATAGCGTATGTCATAATAGGTCGCACGCGTGTCTTGTATATTTTGACCTTATTTTCAATATGCATAATTTTATTTTTCCAGACCAACTTCTTGAGACACCCTGATAGTCTGCTCTGTTAACTTGCTCTCGGACTTCGGTATACAGACGCTATGGCTACAGATTTCTACACCTAAATATCTGAAGCTCATGACTTGTTCCACTGGCTCATTATCAATACTCAGCTTCCATCTTGTTGGTTGTTTTGATATTGACAAATTTTTAGTTTTGCTAATGCTATTGACATATTAAGCCCTTGTGATGCAATGTGGATTTTTTTTGCATTTTATTTGCTGTTTATTTATTTATATGACTCTCTTAAATGTGTGCGACCCGTCTCGGCTCTTCTGGGTATTTTCAGACTAATTTCGATACTGCGAGATTGGTTGGGGATGTTCCTGAGCATTATAGATAGTTCTGTATCCTTCACGACTTGCGGGATTGTTCTGGAATACTTTTGCTGCCAAAATATTCATACACTTGTGTGAATGTGTTAATAAATACAATTTTTCGTGCGAACCAGGGAGTCAGAGGACGAGGTAATAATGGATTTCGGTACTTTAATAGCATTTGCTGTTGCGCCGCGTATTTTTTGCCAGATTTCAAACGCGGCCTGGAATAAAATCTGGAAGACGTTGGTAATTTGGTTGGCTGTGACAGCGCGGAACTGGAAAATAAAAATGATCATAAACGGGCGAGAGGACGCAAATAAAAACTTCCAAATTAGTTTCCCGTGAAAAAATACATAAAATCCTAACCTTTGTTGTAAATACAGGAGCCGAGAAGTTTTAATAAGAGAGCCCTAAATGCCCTCCGAGTAAGTTGCGCGATAAGCCGAATTAATTGCTTCCTGGGCATTTCATTTGGCCCTTCGTACGACTTGTTGGGACGTTCATTTGGTAATAATAACATTTTTACTAGGCTGAAGATTTATAGGCGTCAAGGATAACATTTGATAAAAATATAATAAATCTGTTGAAGTCTGTTCTGAATTTTTTTAGAAAAACCGTTTCCAACAGGATGAAAAACATAAGTAATTAAATGAGTTGGCGTTTACTTTGTGGAAATCCATTTTTATAATATTCTGTAATATGTAACCATATTATTGAAAATAACCACACAAAATAAACAGACATCCGGTTTAAAACAAAATAATTTAGAAACACTTCAAATCGAAATTCAACCCTTCACATCATCTCTTCTCACATGTTCCCTATTGCTGTATTTAAACAAATACTAATAAAAATTAGCAATCTCCTTATTATCAAGATATGAATTATTTATATACGTTTAAATTTTCTATGAGAAATGTCTCGATAGGTATTTGCCAAATTTAAAGTGAGCTCCCTGTACCTACCACATTGCGCAGTTCTATAGAATCTACTGCGATCGTATTTTTTACATGTAGATATCAAGGGTGTATATACTAACATAAGTATTTTGTAATCATCAGATTTTGATGATTCAATATTTTAAATGGGAAGATTTATATATTTATTTATTTATTTAACGCCCTTATGGGCTTTTACAATATACAGATTAATATATTTTTTTTAAATTACATAAATACAGTTAAAAGTTACAATAATAATAGTTAAAAGTTAATAATAATAATAATAATAATACAGAAAAACATAAGATAAAATAATAATAAAGTTAAAGGTAGAATTTTATCTGCATCTTGATGTAACGTATTTTGTCGTATGATATCTGGTTTTCGAGTTAATAAAATCATTAAGTCGTATTGATCTCTCTTTCTTCTGACCGAAAGCACTATGTCATATCATGCTTTCTTCTAGAATAATTTTTGCCACAACATATTGCAGTAGATGATTATTCAAATTAAGCTGTCAAGAAAATTTAATACTGATCTGCAAAATGCTATGTTGAGTCTTAATTTTTAATTAGAATGGCTCAGTCTCCACGATTGAAACCAATCTTAAAATTATACTCATAGGAAAAGATAACAAAAATTATGATAATTTTTGTCCTGTGTGTTGTTTTTTTCCAATCATAATTTACAAATTTAGCATAAAGATTTAATTTAAATTGAATATTAAAAAAAATAATTCCAAACTAAAACATTTTTATGTTCTTTACATCCTATATTACTTGTTTTACTAATTAAATCCATAAAAAAATAAAAATAATTTGATGATCTTTGCTTTTTGAATAGAGTATGAAATGAAATAGGTGTGAGTATAAAAAAATGAATAAATTCTATAGAGTGTGAAATGCTCAAACGCCCTATGAAATAGGTAGGTACTGACAAAATGCATTATTGCAAATTATTTTATGTTAAACCATTTATTTGCGTCCATTACTATCAATATTATTATTTTTGTTATGTCTGATTTGTATTAAATTGTAATAGTGATGTGATAAATTGCTGCTGTACTGCACTGCGGCGCAGCATGGTTGCCATGTAGCATTACAAATTTCAACTTGGCGGAAAATGAATGGGAACATTTGCTCCTAAAGCGATCCTGGAAAAGAAATGAGTTGTCATTCACTGGGCGAATTTACTCCGCAGCTCAATATCCAAGTATTTATCAGTAGTGTCAGCACGTGTTATACGCTGATTTTAATTACATGTTGATAGTTTCGTGTCTTCGAAATGTTGTATTATTAGAAAGTTCCTCGGTGCTGGTATCACTTAAGTGGGCGGGAAACTGTATGTGCAGTATTGGCGGTAGAACCTCAACAAGACAAATTTAGTAACGTTGAAACTAAAAGAAACTTCAAAATTGGACACAGTTTGTCCAAAATACCATGTTGAGCCTAACTCCCACAACGCTTGTCTCATTCTGTCTCAACGCTTCTAAAGATCTGTGAAGTGTTTGCTGAAGAAACAAACATGCTCTATAACCCTAATAAAACAGCACTGTTGGTTATAAAGTATGGTCAGGGCCCAACAAGTATTCCTCCAGTTACTCTGAACGGTGTGGTCCTGAAGGTGACCGAAAGAACAAAATATCTAGGTCACATAATTACAAATAATCTAATGGACGACGACGATATTGACAGGCAAAGACGAGCTCTCAGTGTGAAAGCGAATATGCTGTGTAGAAGGTTTCGTCTTTGTAGCACCGCTGTAAAAAGAACGCTCTTCCTTGCCTTCTGTGCGACGTTATATACATGTGAACTCTGGACAAATTATAAAAAGAGCAGCATAGAAAGACTTCGCATACAATATAACAACGCCTTTCGTATGATGTTTGGCCTTCCCAGATATTGCAGCGCTTCCGGTATGTTCACTGAGGGGCGTGTTCCCAACTTTGCAGCCCTCTTAAGATCCAGGGTGGCAGGGATGAGGGAAAGGATATACAGCTCCGGAAATATCCTTATCCTGGAAGCCCGTCTTACTCCAGCATCCAGCATCGATGCACACTGGAGAAAGATACTGGCCCCGCATAATTGACTCGCCATCGCTTGCTAAAGCCGATATTTTACCATATATTTCTTTTGATTACTTTTAATACTTCTCTTCTATGTTATATGATTTTACTATTTCTCTTTTGTTTTATATAATATTTTTAATGTGTGTGTTTTTTCTTTTATATGGAGTGTGTGGGATTGCACGAACCTCCCCACATTCTGGAATAAAGCTATATTTATTTATTTATTTATTTATTTATTTGTGAGCAATTCAGTGTCTTCATAAATTCATATAACGGTATTCTTCTTCGTGTGACGTCATCTTCTTAGTTTGTCGTCTTCCATGAAGGTTGGCTACCAAGTTGCAGTGTGCTGATATATTCTGTGCCATTAGCGAAAGATTTCTAGCTACTTTGAAGTTACCCAGCCAAGATAACTTATTTCCACTCATAGACCTCGGTTACCTTCTATGTATCTCTACAAATATTCCACAATGCGAAGAATATGTCCGAAATATGGTGCTTTTCTTCATTTGATTATTCTTATTCGTTCTCGTGATTCGTTATATTGGTTCTCGTTATTCATGCATCTTACTACCTATTTATTAGTAATACAATCAAACAGTAATAGAGTGTGAAAAAATATTAAAGAGAGGAGAGAAATCTAAGGTACAACTACCGATAAAACGTTGTTGTAAGAATGATTAGATATTTTTATTTCTTTTTAAAATTATCTATGAGTATCGGGTGATATACAACAAACCAAATTATTGATGTATCAACTAATTCAATAAAAAAATATTCATGAAAAAAAAAAGTTAGTAACTTAATAGTACTCCTTATCAAATTGTACATGATTAAAAACGACATTGTCGTGAAACGTACAGAGGCTTCAAATCTGAAAAAAATTTAATACCCCGTAATACATATTGATGTATTATTGCTGTATTCATTAAGTGAAGTTCACAATGGGCACATGGAAGACTATAGCAAACGCACGAATTATTTTCTCTATCATCTATGATTTTTCGAAAAAAAAACGCAAATTTTCATTAATGGTTACTAACTTTTTATGACGAATGGAAAATTAAAATCTCTCGATACAAAACGGGACACCCTATTTATGTTAGTTACCATTTCGTAAGCTTCGTTGGCGAGTCCTTTCTACCTCACTAGATGGTCGTGTAAACCTGTTCTGTCGGAGAAAGGTTGACGGCTTGATTCCCAGCGAGCGAGGGGATTGGCTGGACCGCGTGGACAGGCGCGGGAGTGCATTGGTCACTCGTCCAACTGACAGTGTTCTGCGGCGATTACGCTACAGTCGATCGGACGCGGCCAATCAAATGTCACAATCAATTAACGGTTTATAAACAAGTAGCCAATCAAACGGATCAAATAAGATAAATTCTAGAAGTCTTACAGAGACGGTACCATTTATGTGAGAAGCATGTACGGAAGTCTTTTTATAGGATGGCCCGGGGCTCACGACCTGTATGAGCTGGCTTGTGATCACTTTACACAATGCAACGTTTAGCAATACATAATAAGAACATCCATACATTATCAAATTTTTGAATAGTTTATTTTCAAAAATTTGATAATGTGTGTGATAACCTTTCATTTATTTGAAAGGACAATGCTAGAGACATCTATAGTCTTTTCTCATGAACTATAGTGTACGTAGATTTCGCAGCTGGAAGTGATAACTGTATATTTTTAAAGTGGAGTATTAAACAAAATTGGCTATTCTGAAAATAGCAATATTGGGATGTCAGATCTTTATCCCAATCTTGACAGGTACGTATAACATTGTATTGCCGCCAATTTCGATGTTTTCTATGAAATTACAAACAGTAACATACGAGTTTAACTGTATACAGTTTCGGATATTTTATACGAACCGTATGTATTTCCGAGAAGCGAATCTCGACGTTTCGTTGAATACTTATTCAACGTCATCAAGAGGACGACCTTTACCTGCGGAGGTGGAGGTCGGACTACATATATTAATAACATACAAGTTTGTATAAACAGTAACAAACAGGAAATGCAAGAACATTTAAATGATTTTATGATTTATGCTAGCTGTAACTCGTCAAAAATGACGGTAGGTACTTTTGCATATCGGTTCCTAAAAATAAGTATTTATTTATTTATAAAGAAAAAAAGTTTTTATACTATAATGAAGTCACGGACGTTACACGAAGTTACGACGGGCGGACGGACGGACAGACAACGAAATTATTATAATCGGGATTTTTTATTTCGTACTCATTCACACGAGTTGGCAATATCGTGTCTTGGTGGTGTTAGTAACAAACATTGTTATGTAGAGAATTGTGCATTTGATTGATGACTTATCATAAAAATTCGTTATTTAAATGAGTTGCTAATTTCAAGCCTTATAGCTACACCGCATTCAAAAGAATGTTCGCAAAAAATATACGATGCAAAAAATGAACACGAAGAAGTTTTTCTAGTAAGTAAGTAAACTTTTTTAAACTAAAAAATATATATTTTGAGTATGTCCAAATTTTTCAGAACAGAACTGGGTTTTTTTAGGTATAGGGTATATAGGTATATCTGGGTATAGATGTTTACATAGATGTATATTATAGAAGGAGTTTAATAAAAATTGAAATAATATTTCTGGCGTGTGCTAGTGTAATTATAGTAATTCGGATGAATTTCATTAGACAGATAAACTATATTGCTAAAAATACTCCAAAAAATCAAATATAGATGTCTCATTAGCGACATCAGTGGTCATTCAAGGGGAATGAAAAAAAAAAGCTTTGGGGCCGGCCGCCTTGAGGATCCTTACAACTCACATGTGAAACGTGGCGTACAATTTAAATATATACACAACTTCCAAAAATTAGTACACATGGTATTCTCATGGGTGGAAATGGCGAACGTTACAATTGTGTAAAGTGATCACTTAAGCCAACCGTACGATAGGTCGTAAGTCCATGTACTTCCAAAAGACTTCTATACCTACATTCCCATAAAAAATACAGTTTCGTCTCTGTGAGATATCTATAATATACATTGATTAAATTTTTTTTTTATTATTTGGAATATCATATTGAGTTTTGTAATACGGGCTTGCCAGGCAACTTTCCACCGCTTTCTTCTTACCGGATAAAGCTAGGGAATGGTCTTTTGAGTGTGGTCGACCTGTAGTAGGGTTAGTGACGAACATTTTCAAATGGAGAATGATGTAGGTACTTTGATTAATCTAGATTAATAATACTCAAAAGTGTCTACAAAATCATTTCATTTCAAAGTAGATTTGAAGTATCCGGTATCGATGTCGGCACCGGTAAATGTTAAAATAAAATACACGGACATAAAAGTGAGAGTACCTACCTACCTTTATCAAAAAGTTACAAATTTTACTGAGTGATTCGCTGAATGAATATTCTGCATTGGAAATATTATCCGCAATAATTATATAAATAGACATTTTCATCAAGCGACATTTTAATTAGGTACCTATTTAACATAAGCTTTGGGGAAATTCAGAATATTTAAAACAAATTCAAATAACTTATTTTGTCTCTTTTACTACAGCTCGATTTGGAATGAAAATTCATTAAAAAAGAAGAAGAATTATAATTTAATGTATTTCTTCATTTATACTTACAACATTAATTCCGTCGTAAGGATCTTTCAAATTAAATGAACAAAACTGTTACATTGCGGGTATATGTATGTTTTTAATAGGAAAAAGAAAGGATTAACTTCTTTATTAAACATTTTATTAGATTTTTTTATTAATTTAATTTTTTGAATTTTTTTAAATATATAAATGAATACTCTTTCTTGAGGACCGGCAGGTAATATAGACGGAATTTCTGCTTCCCTCTTTACCCGCTCTCTTCACACGATACATTTTCTATACAAATCTACACCGTTTGACAGATCTAATCCAAATTTAGCATACCTATTTTTCAGGAACGGACATGTAAAAGTACGTCATTTTTGACGCGTTACGGCTAGTATAAAATGAATGGTATTTCCAGCAATATTCACACATAATTGCACGACGAATCTAGTAATTACCTATTGTAAATATTGTTGCAAAAACGACACTCAAACAGGGTTGCCAACTAGATTTTTGCTTGAATTTTAGAAGAGAAAGGGAAGAAGAGATACGCATTTTACGAGAGGTTTTTGACGGAATATAGAGGTCATCGAATTTTGGAAGACATTGCTTTCGGTTAAGGTCCAGAGTCAAAGGGTAAGAGGGTAAGAGAGTGGCTCGATGATCTGGGGGCCACATGAGGGCAAGTACTCTCTTATGGTTGAGAAAGTCCAAAAGAAGTTTCTGAGATATCTCTACATGAGAGAGTACGGGCATTATCCTTGGCTTTACCCAACCGAGTTTCTCCAGGGTATGCTTGGCTACAATAGTTTAGAGACTAGAAGGAATGTGTATTTGATTACACATTTTTATCGATTGTTGCGCGGTATGATCGATAATCCTGAAATTATGCAGAGCATTGATTTGTATGTTCCTGATAATTACACTAGACATCGTCAGCATAGATTGTTTCACATTCCAATATACAGGACCAACCTGCCGATGGTTATGCCTGTTGGAAGAGCCACAGCTATGCTGAACAAAATTGCTTTGGGTATTGATATATTCCATGTGTCTGAGGGGGTTTTCCGAAGCGGGATTCTCCTACACCTTTGACCAGATTTTGTTATTTTTAATTTATTAAATATTTTCATTTTTGATATATACTTCCTAATATGTATGCCTTAAACATTTTGTTTGTCATGTACATATTATCGTGAAATAAATTGAATTGAATTGAATTGAGATGCTGGGAGCTCTCGACTTATCTTAATGAAGCCACGTAGCGACGTTGTAAATCGTATCACGAATGATCCTTAAACTCACTCATTAAGTTGTAGTACAAATTCACAGATATGAGGTGGATGGTCCAACAATATATGTCCTTTCCCGTAGATCTTGAATATTCCTATGTATTATGCTTTTTGTACATATTTTTAAAATATATTTTATATTTTTACGTGTTAATGAATACTTTGATTTTTATTTGTGCTATCTGTTACTTATTATTTCTGTGTGTATTTTGTGCTTTATTTATGCTTTGTGCTATACTATTTTTTTATCGTTTCATAGTTTCTACTACTGCCTTCATAGTAAACTAATTTATCTATTGCCATACGACCGTACACAAGTATAAATACGTATCCCGTTGCACCAAGAGTTAGGTTAGATATTTTTAGAATTTTTGACACGCCGAGCCAAAAAGGTCCGCCATCGCTTCGTTTTGCTATATTAACTTGGCATTATTGAATATTTCACAGTTACGTATTAAACGCACGGAATGAGCACATATAAGAGATTGGACGACGATTTTCTTAATATCAGATATATTCTTTTTACGTCTTCAATTTGTTCTGTAAAACATAAAATAAAATGGAATCACGTTCGCTGGTAACCCTGCTCACATAAATACTTGCTAGGTACCTACCTCGGCGGAAGGCAGCACCTGTCTAGCGGCAATGAAATAGAAAGTATCCGTCCGACCTGGCAATCATCGAGTCTCCGAGGCGATCATTAGGCCGGCTGATTCTCGGCATTTTGTTTTTCAATTTGCCTCAGCTTTCTGCGAGAAAATAAAATCACATCGCTTTCTTTGTGTCGCATTTAATTCGCTCGCTTCGACGGCCTCCGCCCTCCAGGTTTGTTCGCTTGTAAAAGGTTTCTCGTTTTGTTTATAGATTCATTCCGGATGAAATTAGCTATCAAATGTCGGGCCAGTGAAAAGCGATGGCTGGGGCTCGAGAAGAGAGGCGCGGCGCCGAAAAATATTGATTTTAACGTAATTAAAGAAAATTGCTCATGAAAAAAGATATGTTTACCGAATAACACAGCAATTAAACAATGATAATATTACAAAAATCGAAATACTAAAACTCATTCACAAGCTGGCAAATGGCGAAATATAAGACGAAGACATTAAATTACACAAAATACACGAAAATCATCAACACTACACTAGAACGGCTCAAAACTAGCACATAACTCAAGCCAAAACAAAAATAGGATAATCACGACTAATTTGTAATGGATTGAAATTATACAACGACCTACCACAACAGACCAAACAATTGACGACTAACAATTTCGAAAAAGTGACAAAAATGCTGAAATTCAGCCAAATAATGATTTTGTGTCCTTATTGTATTCTTATATTGATGTATGCAAAATGTTATCCGTAGACCTCTCAGGTCTCTGTCATAATGTACAGGCTGGTGTGGAAATCGCTTTAGCATTAAAACAATACCGATGTATGGCGAAGGTGTAGGGCTTTTGCCCGTGGAATGACCCAGGATCTGTGGTGGGTTCCACTTCGCTGTATAGTACTATCAATTCTTGAGACTTGAGACGGTCTTGTAATGGGATTGGATGAAAACTATCCATCCTCCTGCATTTAGATTGGCAAACTACGAGGGACAGAAAAAATTATCTACATTTTTCATTCTGTTGAAACCAAGCTCTTCGTGGATGATTTGATCGGCAAAACGCTCAAAGACGACGCTACCTCTCAGAAGCCTCTTCTCTGGGTGTCCTGCTATTAATTTCCTCCTTGGTGCAAACTGTTAGCGAAGCGGTTATTTATATACTGTAATAGCCGGAAACGACGCGATAGATATCAAATTTCGCAGAGGTGACCACAGTCGTACTAACTGTTAGCATGCATGCGGAATGCCAACTTCGAAGGTCACCTGAAACATGCCAACTTATTTTTAAAGTTTTTTTATTAAGAAGCGGCGAATTATTGTATGTAGTTTAATAATAGTTTCAAATTGCTGTCTATCTAATCTTATTAGCCATTCTGTCGGTTGTTTCATGAATCGATACTTGGTTTTATTTTTTAGCTCTTTTGTATAAATAGCTAAGTAAATTTGGTATGGTTGTGCAAAAACTGTTTTAAATTTCTGTAGTATTAGTTTTCTGTTTTACATGCCTTTATATTTCTGTTTCATCTGTACCATAACATCTTCATTAATTCTTCCTTCCATCCAGCTTATTTTGAGGATTTTTGTATAGATTTATCACTACTTCGGTATGTATTCGTGTTTTCATTCTATAAAATAATACCGAAAACGCATGGCTCCTGACCAATCGCATTCCTAACTTAGTTTCAAATCATGACTGAGGTATGATCTCTTTATAACTTTTTTATGAAACAGGAATAGATAGGTTTACAGATAAATATTAATTTTTACCTTTATAAAGTTATGCGCATTTTACATCCAAAAGAACCGACTTACTTTTGAAATCACGGAACCACTGAAATAAAAGATTTTATCTGTGTTCTTGACTATTTATTCTCATTAAAAATAACTAAATGTCAAACGCTTAACATGACGCTTTCAAAATTTAATTCTTAATGACAAATTTTTGACGGTGTAGATTTCTTCATTTTTTGTTTCGATTTTTTGTGGCATATTTTATTTAGACGTAAGATTCGTGGAGAGCTTATAATATATTGCAGATATAAAATATGTTTGTTAATTTTGATTTATTTTTATATTTAACAAACAGACCGTCAACAGATGACGCTGATAGATGGTCCTAGAGTGACATTATAGTACAAAGTATAAGTATTTTATGAACATTTTGAATATGATGTAATTACATAATACACTTTTAATCATAAATTAAAAATCAATAATGTCTTAATGATAAAATAAATTGTAAATAATATTCAGAATGATAGATTTTGTTTATTTTTCAAACAATATGTCGTCATGAAAAGTGTTTGGTTGTGTTTAGAGTTTAATGTACTAATAAGCAACGCGAAGGGTTGTAAATTTTTAATGTGACAATTGTTAACGAATTTCTATCTTGACACTTGTCTTTCGTAATTGGACTTCGTATATTAGGGGTTGCTTGTTTCTATTTGTTTTAAATGAATTATTAACTTAGTGTTGAAGGTTTTCATGAGGTAGCTTCTACGTAGTGTACTAATTTTTTGTGGAAAACAAATCAAACAGTATGCGAAATTACAACAATTTTCAACGTAAATGTATACGTTCTTTCAAAGATATATATCACCCAACTTTGTCTCGGGACTGTCTAAGGTTTTTTCCATATAAGAGGAAAAGATAACTTTGATTCGATCTTCTTTTTCTTCGTCGTCGTCTGATCAATGCTTAGCGTTCTCGTACCTTGATATATTTTTACTTTTTAATGTTAACCATTGTACTTCGTGTTTTGTTACTAGTAGCCATCTGCAAGAGTCATCCATCCAATCTGATGCACCGTCTTATTAGAAGAAAAGACTCCTCTTACTGGATACTACACAGACATAAAACTTAATGTTAATGTTTTCCATTTCTTACAGTGCAATGGAGAATATGAGAAATAACTATATCTTCGATTCCTTTACGCTACGCAATATATCTAGTTTGGTTTTATTAATATTGTAACGAAATGAAAAGCAGAAGGAATAGCGCGCTATCTGAATCCCTTAATATACCTTTTGAAACTACCTATTATCGAAACATCGAGAATGGCTAGTTTATTGTTTCAGAGGCAAGTTTGTAGAACTCCATAATCACACATATGGAAATAAAAACAATTGTTTTTTAAGTTCTACCGTTTTAATTTTCTGAGACGCGTTTCGCCTTTTGAGGGCATTATCAATTGATAATGCCCTCATCCATATCAAGAATGGCCTATATAAATCTAAAATATTCGGGAAACACCTGGAACAATCTAGAAACGATGGGACTTCTCCTAAACACTAGAAAGGAATAGAATAATCTAGGAGGTTCGAAACGAACGTGATTTGAAACGAACGTGACATAGCGAGACTACGCCGTAGCGCGGGGAAAGTACTATTTTTGACAATTCGTTCGGAGCGAAGTACGCGCGAGGCGACGGCTAGATGTGCCCAATCGCGAATGGATGAGCGATAGATACCAGCGAAATAATCGGGCGAGTATTTACCAATAGTAGTGAAATAAATGTGTGTGACTTCTATGTGCGAGAATTAAATATTGTACGAGCGATAAATAAAGTGTTCCCAGAGATAATAAAATGTTCATCTTCTTCTTCTTCTCGTGCCCTGTCCGTTTACCGGACTATGCGTTGGCTATGCGGACTATGTTTATTGCGGCCCGGAACAGCTCCACAGTAGACTGGCCAAACCACTGTCTCAAGTTTTTCAGCCATGAAGTCCTCCTTCTTCCAGGGCCCCGACTTCCGGCAATCTTTCCCTGCATTATGAGATGCAAGATCTCGTATTTCTCTGGATGTCTCTGGATGTTCATATACGAGTGTAATAAAGCGAAATAGTGTAATTTTAAGAATATCGTTAAACTTAAGTCGTGTTAATTGACTTTGTCCATTCAATAAACAGTTAATCACTAATTAATAAATTGCTAATTAATTTCCAGTGTTTTCATTCGTATCTCAAAGCCAAGACCCGTGAGAATATAAAATGACATTCGTACATTATAAATTAGTATATCACACTGCTTTAGTAATAAATCAGTTTAAATTGCTTGCAAGAATGTGATTTCCGTCAAATTCGAGGTACGGGCGATCATTAAGTTTCTAATTAAACTTGGTTGGAAAATATGTGGCATTGTAATCGCTGTAATGGATGTTAATGGGGAAAATGCGCCGAAGAAAACCGCTTTGTGCGAATGGATTAAACGTTTTATTGCCGTTCCGGAAGACGCTGACGTCGCAACTTGTTGTGGAAGACCCTCGACTGGGGAAGACAATTTTGGTGCTATCCATTCACTAATGACTGTCGTGTGATGGTGCAGGGAGATGCAGAAATGAATAGCAGAACAAAATCGGGAAACGCTTTTAACTTTGTTTTACGGAAATTGCGGAAATTTTACGGAAAAAACGGAAAAAAAGGAAGGAAGTCATTGAGGTCATTGTAACAAAATTAGAAAATTAGAGTGTGCGCAGTGTACATTTGGTCGTTCACTTGAGCGCAAGGAAACAGATCGAACATAAAGTCTTGCGCAAGGAAACAGATCGAACATAAAGTCTTGCGCAAGGAAACAGATCGAACATAAAGTCTTGCGCAAGGAAACAGATCGAACATAAAGTCTTGCGCAAGGGTTTCGGCACAATACGAGATAATCTAATCGTTAAAATGGAGAAGGCTAAAGAAATTGGAATTTCAGTAATGGTATCTATCCATCCCAGATATGCCGAGGAAAGTGAACGTAAGAAGGCCGAAGTCAGCGGGACATGTAGTGAGCAGTGAGGCTTACATGCCTACGTGCTTAGCGGAACAAGTAGTGAAGCTAACCTAACCTAACCTAAACGTTAAAGTGGAGGAGGCTAGAGAAACTGGAACATAAGTAATGGTATCCATCCCAGATACCTTGAGAAAAGTTGTCAAGGGATGGGTGGCGCTTTATTGTGACTGCAGTCGTGGATTTAAAAGTACTGTGAAGGCCGCTAAGGAAGAAGTTAGTGCTGATATCTGGAATAATTTTAAAATAACAAATAAATTATATATCTATAACAAGAAAACACTTTGTACAAAGCAACTTGAATTGTACAAAGCAAATTGAATAATCGATATGTTCGGGGCCAATGAAACTTTCATATTCATATATATTAAAAATTAAAATTGGAAGTATACATATTAACGAAAATACGAAAATAAATGTATGGAAGCTGAATGACTAATTTGGAACTAATGTGAAAACAAATTTAAAAATAATTTTTCTATAAAAATTTGGTAATTTATAACATTTTAACATTTTTTTAAATTTCTAAATTTCTAATCTATAAACTATAACCCTATGTTATTTTTGTGTAAAGTTTTGAAACCCTTGTTAACAAAGATAACCGTTTGTTTTGAAATATGATAAGAAAATTTAGTACCTGTAGTTATTATAGGTCGACCACAATCAAAAGACCATTCCCTAGCTTTGTCCGGTAAGAAAAAAACGTGGTAAAAGTTGCCTAGTAAACCCTGTTACAAGCCTCAATATGATATTCCAAATAAATATATATTTTTTAGTTTAAAAAAGGTTACTTACTTACTAGAAAAACTTATTTTGTGTTCATTTTTTGCATCGTAACACATATTTTTTGTGCACATTCTTTTGAATGCGGTCTGGCTATAGTATTAAAACATCTCAAGCGCTCCATAATTCTAATATCAAAATTTCTACAAGCTTTATGTATTTAAAAAAATTGAAATTTATAAATCCCCGATTTTTTAAAAAATATCATCATTATCCTTGTTATTTAATTTAAGTAAGCTATCTTCGCGATACGTGCCAAGTTTTCTAAAACTGTCTCCATTTATTTTAGCGACAAACTCAAACTACGCGAAGACTATTTTCCTTCCTGAGACATTCGTTTGTCTCCCCATATCTGGAAGGCTTTAAGCGTGTTTCTTTCTTTCATTCGCAGGGTCTAAGATTCAATTTTATACAACACAATGGATAATAATACCAGGGCTTTAACTAATCCGATTTATAGGATTCTTCGAACAGAGAGATTTGTCTAAATTTGGTCAGTTTCGACAAAAGAGACCAATTCTCCTCTGGCACAGAGAATTGAGGACGACCACACAGGTACCTACGCCTACGGTTTATACAAATATAAATAATAATATGAGAAATGTTTACGTACACCTGAACACGTACATTAAATTGACGTGAAGATTTTTTGTTTTATAATTACGATTGCGGTAGTTCGTGCTTTGACATCATAATGATCATCATTTTTATGGAAATAAAATGAACACGACTTTTCCACATTTTTTTGTTTCACTTGTTAGGATCTGGGACATTTTATTTTTAAATTATTTGAGTTCTCTAATGCAAATAATGTAAAAGAAATAATGCAAAAAAAAGTAAAAATAAAGCAACTTTTTAATTGAACGCTTTCGTTTATCTAGTTTGAATTTCTATTTATTCTTCGCACATTTTATACTCGCTCGAGATGAGAGTAATAATTATTTTAGTTTCCGTATCATTTAAATATTCATAGCCATTATTTTTTACATAAATATTTTAATTGAAAATGTTTTTTTAAAAATTACTTTAGGTTAAGAGGTCAAATTACTGAAGCGAAATACATCACAAAACACTCTTGAGTGATGTATTTCGCTCAAGACTCGAGTAAATCACACACTCGCTACTTGATTACATAAAATATATTAATTGTGACCTCACCGGGAATCGAACCGGAACTCTCGGTAGTGTCATGCCCACTGGTCTACGAGGGCCACATAATTTTGATAGCAAGGGACGAAAATGAGGTTGATTTTGTCATATTTGAAACCAGCTGTCAAAAATGGACAGCTCGTTTCTGTTATACCTACCGCATATATATATATATATAATATATATATATATATATATATATATATATATATATATATATATATATATTCATTGACTCAGAAAACATGTCGATAGTAAGAAAGTCAGAAATGTTGAAAAAAGTAGCTAATATCCTTCATTGAACATTTTTTACTCACAATTTAATCAGGAATCCACCTGCAAAGTGTTGTGGACTAGCTCTGCTACACCCTGTATATTTATTTGGCTTTCTTACACATATCCATCCGTTTATTTTCAAAATGCAATATTACGTAACAATCATGTATTGGTCTTGACCGCTATTATATGACATTATCACATCGTCAATTTTGAAGTTGACAGATGTCGACATTTCTCATAGAAATTTAACTCATAAGCCACGTCCATTTTGTGTCCTACTAATAAAACAAACTCATTGTAATGAGAAAATGGGAGTTCTATTGTTAGAATATCAATATTGTTTAAAGGTAATGGTTATACCAACTTATACTTATTTATAATATATCAGTTATGTTCATATGAAAAACGCTCAAGACATTTGAAAAATGTCAATATTAATATATTCACAGCGGAAATATTGATTTCAATTTTGTATTTAGATACTTTGAATGAAGAAATTAGTAGATGTTTGTTAAACAAATTGATTTCTACCCATTTTAGATTATTATGGATATGTTAAAATTGTACATTTAATAGCGGTAATACAATTGTTTTGATAGCGATATTAGCAATACAACAATTTAATTATTCTTCTTCTTTAATTAAGTTTCTTATCGGATCCCCCCGAAGTTGACGATCACCCGAGGGAAACCATCTCTAAAACAGTATAATAGACGCGAAAATCATCAAGGATCTACATTTTTAACTGTAACTTGTTGAGTAGCTTGTTGGTCTTGTGGTTAGGACACTCGCCTCGTGATCCAATGGTCGCGGGTTCGAATCTCAGCCCAGACTAGGAAGTTAGTCCTATTTTCATAGCACAAGCGTTTAGCTTAGTTTGAAAATAGTAAGAATATTGATGTGACACGTATTCCGTGTTCGCATCTCTATTTATTAAAAAAAAAGAAAAAAAAAACTGGTTACGGATATTTTATACGAACCATATGTTTTTCCGAGAGACAATTCTCGATGTTTCGTTGAAGTCGTATTCAACGTTACCAGGAGAACGACCTGTACCCGCGGAGATATAGGGCGGACTCCTGTACCTCCGCATAAACATACGCTTTGTATAAAATATCTGTAACCATTGACAGTTAAATATGTCTAACGACCGTAATAATAACCTTTACTATTTAAGGATCTACATTAATTAGTATCGAAAAATCCCTATTAAATATTTCCGTCGATCTGTAAGTTTTCAAACAAAAGCGTTAAATAATTATCATAATAATGATTTTAAGATTCTTGCAGTTGGTTGGATTCGAACCTGCGCTCCCAGAGGGAATCTGATTTCTAGTCAGACGACTTAATCGCTAGGCCACGACTGCCATATAGTACCTACCATTAAATATAATATTCATATAAAAAAGTGGCCTCTTTTAGAAAGTAAGAGAACTTGCATGTCAAAGAACATTACCGGCGCTAAAATGGGTCAATGAACATTAATTTAGAGACAACGTACTTATTGAGCGTTTTTTCAATTTAAGCAATGTAGAGTTTTAGGGTTTTATTCACACGGTTTTTGTTGATCTTGAAACACGCCACGACCTCAATTAATTTGTATTATTTCGAATATAGCACGACCTCTAATCTAAAAAATATATCATACGTATATATATGAAGCCAAGCGTTTGATTACTAGTTTTGCAAAATTGTACAATTTTAACAAAGTGATCAAGATTATTGATTGGTTTTAGGTTCGTATTATTGATTTATTGATAAGCTGTACGTTTTCCAAATAAAATAAAAATTTATTTTAATAATAATTCTGGTTTTTTAATTTTTATTACCTTAATTAATTAATTTAAAGTTGCCCATTTTTTTCAAAGTAACTAATGCACATACAAAATAATTTTTACTATCATTGTTTACGGTATACATTGGTAAATATTTTTCTTAAGGGGGAACACCTACCTACGAAAGGCGAAAAAGAGCAATTTTTGTAAATTTTTTTAAAAAAACCTATATAAATTATGGTATTTGTATCATTTCTATATGAAAGTACATATTTTTAAGAATATGTTAAAAAATTAAAAAATAATATTTAACATTGGCGGAAAATTCTTGGGTTCTGTCGACTGCCGAAAAAAAAGGTCCTTCGCGGTGACCACTCCCGTTTCATCTGTAATCATCAGAATAAAAAAAAGATTATGAAAATTGATACAATAATTTCTTTAACGTAGGGGTTTTTGAAAATGCAGATTTTTGACAAAATGGTGGGCGTTTGAAATTAAAATAGCGTTTTTTAGGGAAAAAATCGGGTTTATTATGCCGATAAAAAGTCACTTAAAAAATCCTACGACAAAGATTAGATAATTATGTACAGAATATCCACTAGAAATTTCAAATTGATCGGGTCAGTGGTTGCCGAGATATTTTGGTCACGGATTTTCAAATCATAGTTAAGAGATGCCACTATTATCAGCTATAACTATGTTATTTTTTTTAAATTTTACCTTGAAATTTTCACCAGATATTCTTACGACCTCAATCAAGCTATAAGAAAATGCAAAAATATAAAAATCGGTTTTTTCAAAATGTCTAGGTAGGTATTCCCCCGTAACAATTTTTTTGAAAATTTCAAAAGGACCTTTTCCGTAACACGCGCAGCTGGTGGATATAATCACGTCGCCAGGGTCTGACTGAAATTTAAAAGTTAATTATTATATTTTTAAATTATTCAATATCTTTGATAATTTAAAAAATTAATATTTCGAAAAAATAAAGTTTTTTTGTGCTAATTAAAAAAAATGAAGTTAAAAATTCATGACTTGAAAATAGTGACAAAATCATTCAATATCCTCTTTCGCAAATTCTTAAAAAAAAACAGCCGATCAATCGATGGACGAAAATATAGAATATAAACTTTCGCAGATCGATTTGAACTTTTTGTTCGTTTTTAAAAATATATTTATGCCGCGAGCGGGAATTCACTACCCCTGGCGTTCAAATGGCCAATGTACGAGAAAGCCCAGCGCAGTCGTCAACAGCGGTCATGGTCTCCGATCACTGATTCCTCGTCGTAGATTGTTTAAACGGTTGTTTGGTGCCCGCGCATTGTTTACTCTTCGGTGGCAGTGCGGCGCTATTGAGAGCGCCGCTGGAGATTGTCGCCGAGATAATTCTTTAAGCCATGTATTCACTAGGGGACAAATTGTCCCTCAACAGCACGCGCGGCATAGAGTCTACGTGACGTTGCAACGTCGTGCACTGTTCCGCGACATCGCGCACAACATAGCGCGGCATTTCTACGTGCCGTGGCAACGTTGCCATGCGCACGGTACCCGAGCGAGCTCAATGCAACATTACGCGGAGCGTCAGTACCACGTGGTATGTTTACAAGTGAATACGCATGCGCTGTATCTGTCAAGATGACAGTGTGGGGAAACGAAATTGTTCGTGAACTCATCGAGCTGTATCGATCGAAGATCGCACAGAATATCCGTCCTTCTTTCTCTTTGCAGTAAACTATTTCGCATTCTCCTCTTTTTTCTCTTCTTACGTTTCGATAAACTCATTACGCAGATACGCAGATGTCATCATAACCTCATAGGGCGACATTTCCGCGACGTGTGGAAAACAATAATTATTTGCAAAAAGGACCTCGTTTTTAATAATATTCAATTTACTACAGTAAAACCTCGTTATTTTGAAATTGCGACCCAAAAAAACATTTCGAATTGCGCGGAACCCCGTTTTCGCCAAATGAGATACAGCAGCTGTCAACATAACCTCATCGGGTGACATTTCCGCGACAAGATATGCGAGTCCCGGTGTGTACGCGTCAAATGACCGCGTCATTGTCCCCGAAACATGAGCGTAGATGTTGATGCGACATGGCGAGCGGAATGTTTCGCGATTTGTCCCCTAGTGAATACATGGCTTTATTGCGTGTGCGCGGGCTACCGACATTGTCATCAAACAATGATCCACGTCAAATTGTATGTCGGCCCATTGTTCAGAGCAAATCTCATTGATCTGCACATTCATGATCGAAATGGATCATCGTTTTCACAAATAGATGCGTGGTTTATTCCCGACTGATATTCATTGTGTTCGTTTTTTTTTTGTATTTTTTATGGGAGTGTTGCTACTTTTATTTTTCCCGCCCAGCTAGTGACGTGTTATTTGACCAATAGCGCAATTCGGGCGGTGTGGTGCATCGATGCCCACGTCAAACATATAATAATAATATTAATAGAAAATAAAAATAATAAGATTATAAATTATAATGATAATGATGATCATAATTGTGATACCCAGCTGCTCCACTTGGTCCAGATGGTACAGTTGGATGTTTATTTCGGGTAACAATACAGTTCGCTTAACAGTTATACAGCAATCTTGTACAAAGTCTACAGCGGTCTCCAGATGTCAAAAAGCCCTCTCTCGATGGACGCACGACCTTATAAACATTCGCTCTCTCTTTCACACTCTGTCTTTTTCATGCATCGCGAAATACGTCCCTCAGATCTATTACAATAATATTAATAATAAAATAATAATAATAATATTTTCGTTTATATAATTAGCTTACATTAAATTTTGTTTTCGGAAAATTATACTAATTATCATTGTTTTTGAGGTTCTTGGCAGTAAAGTAAACGCTGCATTCGGTGCCTTGCCTGTTACACGTAGAGCCGGTCTTATAATCGTCCGTTAGTTAAATATCAGACCAAATAAACCGAAATTTGATACAAACGTCATTATTTTCGTCTTATAACAATCCGTTAAGCTACAGATACACATGCTTATTTAGTGGCACATGAGCATGCACAGTATCGACCTTCTCTAGGCCTTGCTTATTAGTGGCATGCGTGTACGCACATTGCTAGTAACGAGCATGCTACTAGCCATACAACCGCCGGTTGATTGAATCCACTAAGTGGCATGCCACTAAGTGGCATGTGTATCTGTACCTTTAGTCTAATTTTAGTAAAATTTTACCGACAGTCGAACCACCAGTTTACCGTCCGTTAGTTGAAATTGACAGAAGTATGACGTATTATTTTTTAAGGTAAGGTCCGTTGTCAATTTGCATTTTATGCTGTTTGTTTAACATGTACACATATACCGTACTGACTGCTGCTACATTTTCAAGGAAAACGTTTTCAGATAGCGAAGTCCAGCTATTATTATATTCAAATTCGTCGGATGAAGAACAAACTCGACGACAAAGAATGTTCAATATACGAGTGGATTATTTTAATATTTTAGATGACGCAAATTTTATCAATCATTTTCGTTTGTCGAAAAGGTCTGCTTGACAGCTTCTAGAAGATATTGGGCAAAATGTAAAAAGGCGCACGCGTAGGAATCTGACATTATCATCAACCACAAAATTGCATGTTGCCTTGAGATTCTATGCTCTTGGATCAATATTATTAGCTGCTGCAGACTTTGTTGGGGTTTCAAAGGACTTCCAGTGTGTGTAGAGTTGTGGGAAGTATCCCAAAAATCCGGTGCGAGCGAGAAATTTTAGGCTATGTTTATAGAAGTTATGTTTCGTTTCCATAGAAAAGAGATATAATTCGCCTCTGACAGTTCTAAAATCATAGACAAGAGCAGTACAATATCGCGATACTTACGGACGGTAAAAAAAGTTCTATAAGACGAGCGTCGGTAACATTTATAAACGAACGGCCATCCGTTAGTAAATTGTCGATTTACTAACGGAAATTTGGTCTTTCGTTTATAAGACCGGCCCGTAATGTATTTATTTGTTGAAAAAACAAAGTTTTATTTTCGGTCAAGCAAATACAAACACAACAGCCGACAAAGGGAATTTTTGTACCTCTAAAACAATACGCTCATGTAGATCGGATACCTCAAAAATGTCGGACTTTGAACGAATTTCGCGGTCATCCCCAGTGATTCTCTGAGCCGTCAGATTTCAGCTATTCACTGATATTGATGGTGATTAACCACAACCGTTGGTTATTCGTCCAGTCTTATTGTTATTGTTTTTTATTATCAATTTGAGAATTAAATCATTTGCTATTTATCATTTTTGCAGCGAAGTCAAATGTGTGTATTTTATACGATTTTATTTAGCTTCACTTGTGTCAGGGATAGAGATAAATCTTGTAATAGATATTTGACCCACTTCCTGACCAAAAATAGCTCTGAAATTGGCAGAGAGACGCATTTCGGATGACGATAAAATAATCATTCATTAATTTTACAGTTTGCTTATTTGATCAAAAGATTGTTTAAAATGCAGACGCGTTGTTTTATCGAACATCGTAGGGGAGACCTAGGAGAGTTGTGACAATTTTTACGTTACATCACATATCTCGGCTAAAAATAATATTACCTCTACGAAACCTACGATATTTAGTAGCTTGTTCTTTTGATTAAATAGAATAAACATAAAAATTAGAAAATAAATAAAAACCAATGAGCAAATCGATAAAAAGTAAAACAACTGCGCGTGTCACAACCCGCCTAGTAAAGAGGTAAGTTGTGACACAGGTCAAGGTGAGTTGTGACAAGTATGCATGTGGTGATTTAAAGGAGAATAATTAAGTAAAAACAATTTCTATTAGTGAAAATAATATTTTTATTAAAAAACCGCAAGATCTAGTCTGATAGACAATTATGGCAAATATATTTGGAGTCTCCTTTAGTGCAGTCTTCATATGACCATCCCCGACGTTCGATGCACTGGACCCCAAGTCTCATTAGATCTGCTGTTGTCAAACGGTTCGAGAAAACATAAACAAAAAAAAATTTCCGCATCATCATCGTCATTCACTCTTTTTGTTTTGTGTGTTTGCTTTCCTTTTCCCTTTGTAAGTTTCTTTTTATCCTCGCTAAAAATACGCTTTTTTATGTTCTTCATATTTTTATTTGCTTCTATAGCAGCAATTGCATCTTTGACAGGTGTGTCCGTAAGCACAGCAGATTTTATTCGACGTCTATTCGTTTGCTTTCCTTTTCTAGGAGGAGTCCCCTCAAGACTACCTCCTCGTATGCTAGATCTTACATTTCTCTACTAGCCATACCCTTATTAGTCTTACTAACATATTTGTTCGGTATTCTGAAACAAAAAAGGATATATATACGTACTTATCACGTCAAGCACAAGTTGATAAAATATTTTATCAGAGTTTAAAAAGTAATCTAGGAGAGTTGTGACAGCCTGTCATAACTCGCCTCGGTGCAAAAATTCGTGCTATGTTCAATATAATTGCTTACAACTTCAAAACACGTGGCGAAACTTAAAATACAATATCATGGCATAAAGGTTGAATAGTTAAAGTACATCGGAGTAAAGGACGCAATATCAGAAACATAATACACAATGAATAATAATCAATGGAAATTTTAACCAAAAACTTACTTTTCGTGATTTTTTTTGCCCAGATGATGTACACTCACAACCACTCACAGTAAGTCGCCGGTGCAAACTGCGTCAAATCGTGCATCAAAAAAGCAGTAAATACACGGTATTACCAGTTCGCTAACGCCCATAAATTTCGAGAAATCGTCTGTGTCACAACTCTCCTAGGTCTCCCCTACCTACATGCCGGTGACATCTGTCCGTTTGTATTATTTTAAAAGTGAGAGATGAATAGCATCGGGAAAGAAACATGTCTTCGACAAGATTAAAAGTATACCTACTTAACCCTAGAAGCCTAATCTATCTTGGAGGTACATAAAGCCTTAACATACGTCTCAGAGGCGTACATATATAAATGACAACCTGTAGGCTAAAATATATCTATTTATGTCAAATTTTTCGAAGGAAGTTGAAGGTTGGGATATTAACTAATAATTAAACACAGATTTATCAATGAAAACTATAATCACACTTATTATTACAACAAAATAAAAAAAATACGCTTATATCCAAACTAAAAAAGTCAACTTCTCAGAAATCAACTGAAACATATATTTTTTTTAAAGTATTTAATATTTTTTTAGCATTAATTACTTATTCTTAGGACATACATTAAAAGTAATCAGATTTTTAATGACTAGCTATAAATTAAGCGCAATCTATACAAAAATCAACTTTGTGTTCGCAGCATACTGACTTTTTGCACTTAAAGCACACTAATTTTGACATTCTCTTTTTTTTGTAAGAGCAAAAAGCGCACTATTTACGTTTTTTGGGCTCAGGTTCTCCTGCCTGAAGTTCATTACACATGCAGCATTCTTGTAAAGTGAAAACCTCTTCAGTAACATAATTATTCTCATCTTCGCTTTCAACCTCGTCCACAACCTTGTTGTCCTCGTCTTCAGAAGCTAATTCTCCTAGAGAAAGATTGTCTTCTTCGTTTAAGATTGCCGAAATATCGTCACTGTGTAATCTATCTGAAACAATGCCGAGATTAACATAAAATGTACAAAAAACTAATGAAAGTAAAATCACACAATCTTAGTCCAAAGTTACACAAAGCCTAAACATACGTCTCGCAGGCGTGTTGTACGTCAATAAGTCAAAAATGGCGGGACTTACCTTACCGACACAGGCACCACCGGCAAGCTCCCGTAGGCTAATGAGTTGGTTAAACAGCATGAGGCGCTAACTTTACCCGTTAGATAGAGATAAAGAATTTTCGATTTCGTGTACGCCTCGCAGGCGTAGATTAGGCTTCTAGGGTTAAAGTAGAAAATAATAATATGGTATTAATAAAAACACGCGTTTATAAAAAAAGACTATTATAGATAAAAATTATTTTTAGCAGTCACGTTATTAAGAGCGATTACAGTATATGTGTATGTCAATGAAATCAAAAGCAATTTTTGGCATGTGTTAAACATAATTATTAAGGGGACCGGAAACCTAGCAAAATTTTTGTTAGCTCGTAAATATCATTAATGAAAAGGAAAAAATATTTAACAAATGATTTACAAAATAATTTCCATCATTTTCTAAAACCTTTTCCATTTAATTTAATCCTTTCCCATATAAATAGCTTCGTCTTTGTGAGACTTCTATAATTTATCTTAATTACTAGCAATATTTTACGTTCTCAACCTCAGATGAAACCACTGACCATTTTAGATCAACAGTCAAGAAATATTGTATTTGAGATGGTCGATTTGGGACCACTAGTGACACCTCCGTGCGAATAAACTCCATAACTGTGCGCACGTGAGATCTGAGCATATCTGCGGGACAATATTCCTGCAAAATATCAGTTTCTGTATTAAAATTATGTAATATTTGGTGAGACCGATATGTAATATTTGGTGAGCCCTGTGGGAAATTATGAGCTAATCTATTCCGTATTTATTGCCACCGAATCCCCGGGGAGGGAGGCGAAATGAAACACTCAAATCAATTAATTTTTTATATTTCTTATCGTAAAGTTTGAAGTCAAGCATTCTTATTGAAAAGTTGCAATTTTTCAGAACTAAGTTCTGTGAAATATAAGAACCGAATTTATTAATCAATAAATATTTTGGCTGCTATCGGGATTCGAATCCAGAAAAAGTGGATTACTCTAAAAGTGGATAATATATGCTAATCGATTGATAAGTGAGACTTACAGATAAGGTCGATATATTGGCGGAAAAGTAAAAGTAGCATACCTGCCCGAAAAACTAGGTGATCTGGGTTCGAATCCCGGTAGCAGCCAAAATATTTTTCGCTGATTTGATTTTTCTGCATATCTTTCTAATTGATTGATAAATTCAATTAAATTTTCATTTAATACAGAAAGTAATAGGACTGGACTGGACACAAACATTCCTGGAGAACTGTTCTGTAATTCATACTAATTTCGCGATAGTCACTCGTGTGCTGAACACTCTATATTAATCTTCTAGAATATTCGCCCATCTGCGGAGTACTTTATTCGCTACTTGTCTATGTTCGCTTGGATTCGCGCCCGTTAGCTCAGTTTTCTCTGTATCTATGGTTATCACTGTCACATGTTATACCGTTTTTATGCTAAACTGAATACAAAAAAATAAAATAATATGCTCGAAGCAAATAGCAAGGCGTCCATTATTTAATCTGTTTATGATTTAGTATTGATTTCATTTTGGCATCCCGAAATTAATCAAAAATATTATTTATTACTAATCCAAATCCGGGATTCAGAAGTCAAGATGTACTCGTACTTGGATTCAATCAGCCCTTCAAGTCGGCCCATCGACCCGTGATCAACAGGGTGTTTCCTCGGCCGAGCAAGTCCGACACAATTTCGCCTTTGGCCCGGATGGACTATTTGACCATTGAGTAGAGTGTTGATGTACCGTCCGGTGGGCGTGCCTTGCAACGCTGGTAAATGGATGTTTTGCATCTGTTAGAAAGCTTGGGAACTCCAACGCCGACATTAAACTTGCAGGTCTTGATGACGGAGAAACTGATTAAATGACCTGTAAAGCTTCGCCGAGACTGCATTTAGCAGAGAAACTTTGAGGAGATGCAATTCATTATATTGACTAAAAAGAACAGCGTATCTACCAGGGGCGTGCAGCGCATACAAGCAATAAAGCTGTGCATTACTAATGATTCTCGGAAACAAATATTAATTAAATAACCCTTATCTTAAGAAAAAAATTAATTTAAAATTCTAGCCGTAATTCGTCCTACGGCTAGAAGTTTTATTTCCGACTTTTATGTACCTAACTTCATGACAATTCTTCATTTATCTCGCCCAACAAATTTGTTCCATAGATAGAATCAAGTCCAGAAAAAACCGTGTATTTTTAATGCTGCGAGTTTTGTGTAATAGACAAGTAAATTAAGCGTGCTTCTTCGAAAGGTCCTATGCCAGGTGAGAACTACGCGCACGTCATTGCAGAAATGTTATTTTTTACAAATTCCACCCAAAACTTTCGGTGTAAATTCTATTTGTCTTTTCTATGGTGAATGTAAATACCATCTGTCAAACCATAACATATCATAATGATATCATAAAATGTTTGATTTATTTTTGTGGAAAGAAATTACATCTGAAATAAATATTGTTTCCGATTTAATTATATATAAGTCGTCTTCGAAATGCATTGAAATTTTTTGCCATATTACCTTTTTAAAATATTTATTTATTTAGGAAATATTTTTTACAATACTTCTTTTATAGCGCAGTTATTTTTGTGGATTGAAGCTATTCAAAATAGTTCATTATAAACAGTTAATTTTTTTAAAAATGTATATACCCTGATAGGTATATGCGTATATATATATTTAATATAGGTATATAGTCGGTCACAGCATAACCTAAGTTTATACCCACTGCACGCCACTGGTATCTACAATATGGTACTGATATTTGAAACTAATTTAAGTTTCGAGAATTTATTGCAAGGCTTCAAAAGTCTATTCCTTCGACCTTATTTTGTGTGCTTGATTACATTACTTTATAGAAACGAAGTTACCTTCTATAGTAGCTATTTCAGTTTTATTTTCATTTTATAAAATACTATAATTAGCTCCATCCTAAAATAGTTGGAGTTTAAATAAGCAATTTTATTGCATATTGCAGTATTTTTATTATTTTTTATAATTTTTTACGCTTCAACAGCCAATTACAGAAGCGAAACATATTACAAAACACCCAGGCTTGAGCAAATCATATAGATTAATTGTGACCTCACCGGGAATCGAACCCCGAACCCTCGGTGTGAGAAGCCAGTGTCATAACCACTGGGCTACGAGGGCAGTAGATTAACAAGTTGCAATAGTAGACTTTCTTTGGGGTATTGAAACAAAAATAGATATTTTATGCGAACCGTGTAGATGAGTAGAGATTCGATTCTCACCGTTTCGCTGGAGTCATATCACAGCGTCCACAGGAGAGAGTCCTCTCTTAACTCTCTCTCGTAACAGGAAACTAGACGCCGCGCCGGGGAAGCGCGCGCTATTTCATTAGACCAATGAGCGCGCGCGGTGATAGAGTTGGCCGTCAGATGGTACTAATCCATTTTCCGAGAGGTTGGAACTGTATTAATAAATGTATATGATATTAAAGAAAACACATTATTATTGTGAAGTTGCAATTTCAGAACGAAATTCTGTGAATTTTCATCAAATTTTTATTAATCAATCACAAAAGACATAGAGAAAAATCGAATTAACGAAAAAATATTTTAACTGCTACCGGGATTCGAAACAACGGATCTCCATTCTATATCCGGGAATTGCGCGTTATCCAATTTCGCCACGGCAGTCTGGTAAGTTAACGAAAAATTTTCTTTATGTTGTCTCTTCTTAATTGATTAACATTTTTATTCCATTTTAAAGCAATCCGGATTGAATATTTTTCTAAAGACCAAATTCTTTAATATAAAATAGTACACTGTTTTATCGACATCGCCAAAAATTCTCTTATGAAAGCTCACAGTGCAGAAAAATACAATATTTTAAAAATTCACATAAATTTTCTTTACATGTATTTACTAATTAATAAATATATACATTTATAGATATTAATATACATGTATTTAAAAATGAATTATTAGTAATATGTCTGAAAAAAGTGCAGATCATTGATAAAAAATGCAAGTGAGTAATAATAATGAATAATTCTTCGAATAAATATTAGGTCCTTACATATGAAATTGGCGTTTAGTATGGGAGGAACATAAAGCCGATTTTTTTTTATTATAATATTTTTATTTAATCAAAGTATGTACCATTGCTATCTATGCACTTTTGCCATCTCATAGGTAGTTCATCGATCCCTTTACTAAAAAAAACATTCGGACGGGAATCAATAAAATCTTTGAAGGCGGTTTGGACTGCCCCATCGGAGTTGAATTTTTTCCTTTGCAAGAAGTTATCCAAATTTCGAAAAAAATGGTAATCTGTTGGGGCAAGGTCCGGAGAGTACGGTGGATGTCTTAGACATTCCAATTGAAGCTCCTCTAATTTGGTAGCCGTCTGTTGTGCAGTGTGTGGTCTAGCGTTATCATGAAGCAGCAGTGGCCTAGAGCGATTAACCAGCCTCGGTTGTTTAGCAGCTATCTTTTCCATCATGGTTTGCAGTTGCTGACAATAGACATCTGCCGTAATCATATGGCCAGATTTAAGATTTAAAATCCCTTCATTATTGTGCCGGTTGAGTAATGCAACGCAGCAGTCAACGCGCGTTTGTTGATTTGCTTCACTCAATTCGTGAGGTACCCACCTTTCAAGCTTTTTCACCTTACCAATTTGCTTCAAGTGGATTAAAACAGTTTTATCACTAACACCGCAGCCTGCAGCTAACTCGGATGTGGTTTGCGATGGATCCGCTTCCACAATAGCCTTCAATTCTTCATTATCAACTTTGGTCTCCGGCCGTCCACGGGGCTTGTTCTGCAGGTCGAAATTTCCAGAACGAAAACGTTGGAACCAAAAACGCACCGTGTTTTCTTTTAGCGGCACCGTCGCCATACACATCATTAATCCTTCGAGCCGTTTCTGCAGCACTGGTGCCACGGTGGAACTCGTACTCATAAATAACGCGATATTTCAAGTTTTTCATTTTGTAAACTGAGTGACGCAAAGAAAAAAACAATTGAGGAAAAAACAAATGAATTATAATTTTCAAAACACAAATACATGAGTAAATAGCTGTATAAATTTGGATTTGGAATTCCTAACCAAAGAGAAGATATTTGAGATCAAATTTGCCAGTACGGCAAAACATCAATTTCATATGTAAGGACCTAATATTATATTTCCATATTTGTCTTTTTTAAATTTAGAGGTTAATTTCCGTGGCTTCTCAATTGATATTTTTAATTGTGAGATGTCAAATGTTACACGTCATATGCGACTACTGTATGAATCGAAGGTTTTTTAAAAATTTATTCTTAAATAGGATTTCTTCAGCTGCACCCTTTATTTTCATTGGTAGTCTTTTAAACAGTTTGTTTGAGTAATATTTAATGGATCTCTGCCCAAATGTAGTTCTTATAGTCGGTATTAATCAAATTAAATTTGATTATTTAAGCAGCGTAGGTACACAGTGATTTTAATTTTAAAGACTTATTTTTTCATAGAAAAACCTACTGAAATATATTTTTTTTAATTTTCTTTTTCTCAGCTAACTAAAGACGAACGCTTAATATGGTAACCACAAACAAGACAGGTGAAAATGAAAGCGTATTGTCAGCGATTTGAAAGTATGCAATCTACCTATGGCATCAAAAAATTAATCTACAAAGCACATACACTATTGTTGTCTGGTCACAGTGCCCAATAGAAATATACGGGGATCTGCCTCGATTACTAACTATATACTCTAACTATAAACTCTACTTATACTGGAATACTTACGCTCTTACTGAAAAGGTTTATGGACACCATCACGATCAATTAAGATAAATTATAGAAGTCTCACAGAGACAAGAGACAAGCTATGAGTATGATAAACGTTTGTGGAAGTCTTTTTATACGATGGTCCAGGGCTTACAAACTGCATGAGCTGGCTTAGGTGATCACTCTACATAATGCAACGTTCACCAATTCCATCGTAATAATATTATCAAATTTTGAAATTTCTATGTAGGTATGTTCAAATCTGAGAATCTTTCGTTTATTTGAATGGAGTATGCTATGATACGTAAAAAAAAATATATTTAAATTTTTTGCAAGGTTTTTATCATTTTATTCGACTTGTACTAAACCGAATGAATTTTGCACAATTGATATAAGTTACTGAGACGATGATTCAACTTTTTGCAAAAAATAAGTCAGAAATATTAAAAAAAATGTAAACTTTGATATTGCATTTCTCCATGCCTATTGATATATATAAATTAGGTCATTTTCGGCCCATTATTAAGGCAGGAATCCACCTGTAAGGTTTTGAGCTACTACTAGCTATGAGACACTTGTATATCTATATAAATCATTTTTTTATTATTAATTAAAAACATTGTTTAATGTGAATGAATTACCTTACATTTCCTTGGAAAGATTGGATAAATCATGTTTGTACGTTGTTTTTTTTAGTGTCGTACATGATTCCAGGTTTTCATCATTAAGACGATTTCTCAATTTACCTTTGGTGCTTGAAATAGATTGTTCGCATGAACATGTACAGCCGAATAGTGAAAGAACAGCAAATTTTAGTTTTTTTTTTTAACTAATCGTACGAGTCACCATGTCTTCATTCTCCAGACCTGTCAAAACAGACCAAATGTGTTATGAACTAAGATTATATTTGTTTTTATCAATTTTTTTTATTTTTGTGAAACATACAGTACAATGTAATAGAAAATTTATATAATATCGAAAAAATATTTATTTAGCATGACCAGTGAAGTTTCCTCGACGCTGGTAAAAAAAACTAATAAAAAAATGATAAAGAATATGTAATGAAAGTTTAAATTACGATAATCATTTCAAAGATTTAAATTATGATAATGCATAAAATAGGAAGGGTGGGAAGAGTAAGGGAATGGGATTAAATTAAAGAAGTATTAAACTTATTTCAATAATCACAAATGAGATTACGGAGTTTCATTTTAAATAGAAGCAAATTGTCGATAAAAATGTCTAGGTTATTTGTAGAATTTAACAGATTGTATTTTGAAGTGGAATGAGTTACAAAACAGTTTTTAAAGTAGTTAGTCCTGCCAAAGTTTGGGTAAAATAAATTATTTTAACGCGTTGAGTATGTAGGACTACTTAAACCTACTTGCTCTAATAATTTTTCCAAATCAGCAGCAAGGCGTACAAATTTACAGCTCCAAAATAGTTTATTTATACGTACACGCTTTTAATTATTTTCTGGTTTGTGTCCTTTAGGTTATTATGCCGTGTTTCTGGCCGATGTTTTGGATCCCATTGCAGGGTTCATCATCAGGAAACTTTATTAGTTCACTTTTTCTGTTTATTACGGAGTTTTTTTATGTTGTGGTGGAATGTTGTGGAGAACGAAGTTTTGTTATGTTATGGAGTATTTATATTGTGGCGAAATTTTAAAAATGATTTTTCACCAACTTCCCGACTACCCAGAGCTCTGAATCTATCAATATATACGTAAAGTGGATGACCATACATTATTAAATCATTTTCGACGTAATTTGTTTATTATTTCGATTAAAATTAATAGTTATCCATTATTATTATTGAACACTAAAAACGCCAACGTAGCTTCTAGATTTATCAATATTAATATGATTTTTTTTTTAAATTTTCAACTTAAACATTAGGCGTCGGGACTCAATATTAAACTCGATAAATTATGGTTATGTTGATTTTAGATATGTAATATTTCAGGATAACTTTTGTTTAGAAAAAGTCGGTTTGGCAAAAAGGATATTGAACATAATCATGCCACGGGTTCCAAAAGTGTTGATGCGAAATATACGCAGGATTTTCTGCAATTAGCCTGTCATACTCATGTGCCTTTCCTACACTTCAAAAAAAATTTGATGCGCTTGTTTCAATCGAACAATCGCATTTTAATTTAGCGCCAAAATCAAAATTTAATGGAAAAATTTATTTCTGCTACGATAGCAATGAGATATTTTTTAACAAATGCTAACGTCGATTTGCTATTTTTCAATTCCTGAAACCTCTGTAGAAAAGCTTCCCTCAGTTTAAAAAAAGTTTATAAAAAATAATGATTTAAAAACTGTAAACACGGCTCGCGAGCCGCAGATTTCGACCACTGTTCTAGACCAACAAGCACGTTGATTCTGTGTCTGTGTTTCCGTATAATTTGGTAATATAAGTCTGGTGGATTTTAGACGAGCTTGTGTGATTCTCCTCGTATACCATTGGATGGCTGTATTCATCCATCGACTGTCCGAGCGATGTGACCTGCCCATTAACATTTAATTTTTTTGGCGTATTCAATTATATAAACAACTCTTGTGGGTTTTCTAATGAGATCGTGTTCGGTGATTACATTTTTTTGATGCAAAGATCTGTGTATCTATTTGATTTATTTAATTTTTTTAAATTAATAACAATACATTTAGAAAAAATGGAGTCTAGTTAAACACATTTTAATCGGAGATAAAATTGATCGGTCGAATACCTATGAACAGGGCTGTTTCAGGATCATCGCAGACCCTAGGCACTTTTGCATAATATTGCATTCGTTGGCTTCTTTAGAGAAGAGGGACCCGCCACACACCCAGGGCTCCCATATCGGCCCTACACTTTCGGCACCCATGTTTGGCATTTTTTTAATGCCAAAGTGACCGTACTTGCCGCCCCGCTGACACTCATGAGAATTCGAGCGGGACGGGGAGGCGTCCACACAAAACCTCTTCTCTGCCTCCACGCAGGGACAAACGACAATTGAACATACTTATCATCCATTAAGTGGGATTTATAAGTTACGTATGTAGTTGGCTTCTTCAAATGAATACTGTAAATTAATAAAGCACTAAGTGCCAAAAATATTTTTTTTATGATTAGTATTCAGATTATGTAGGTATGCCTTCGCCAATACATTAAACACTGCACTGAAGTCCTATCTGTGTTAATTTCCTATTTATATGGGAATTATCGCATAAGTATTAAGTAACGCAACATTTTTTTTTTTATAAATAAGGTAGCGATATGAGTATTTTATAGTTATAGTTTTTAGTATTAAAATGACTGATTCACGTGAGGTGGACCTCTTTCCATTTAATAAAAAGACTATCGAATTAGTAGTTGGTGTTTACGGGTACAAACACCAAAACTACGAAACAATGTGCCTGGTATGCACGGCTTACGCATACTAATTCGATTGTCTTTCTTAAATGGAAAGAGGTCTACCGGCATGTGATAGTATTGAGAATATTAGTGAATATATGTGTAAAACAGCACATAAAGAACGAAAAAGACTAAATGCCATGAGCGTGTTTACGCGTCAAGCCGCGTTCGTGATTACACGCGCTTTTCGACATTGCAGAGACAGGATTCAACACGATTTTCAATGTCACGTTCTTAAAGTCAACTATCTGCTTGTGGGCCGTAATTCGCATCATTTTATAAACGATTAAACCTTTAAGGCCCGGTTGTTTACGGAAACGGATCGTTTGATTGGTGGAGAACGCAAAAATCTTTGCTTTAAACGATCTTTTACTTTAATCCAACTTGAAACAACCGGCCCTAAGTATTTCACTAATACCCGCCACTAACCCGTGTGTTAATTCCTAATTTCAATATCTTAAGCAAATGTATTCAGGTCTCAAGATAAATGTATCGCTGTTAAAATGCTCTTTTAGAGCATTTTGTGAGTACATTTTTTCACAAAGCTGACAACACGGTGCACTTAGTAAAATGGAAAATCAGGAGGCAAATAAAAAGAGAAAAAAAAGTTACATTTTTAAGCTTGTAACCACATTTCGTTTGTCGAGTTTTGTGTCCGTGGTACGTTCGCTTTGTGGGAAAGAATAAAGAACAAATCGCCTGCCCCCGACATTCGATTGGACAGATTCGTTCGCGGCATGAGACGTCACGAAAGCCCTCTGCCGGACCAAAAAGCAATTTGCAAAATAAATTTATTCAAAAGATACGATATTACTGACATTGGAAAAAGTCCCTTATCCAAATACAAAATACCTGTTCCCATTTTGAAACAGCCTTGCAGATTAGATAGAATAAAGAAAGGAGTGCTGAGATGGTTTGGTCATGTGGAACGTATGAACGAGGAAAGGATGGTTAAGAAAATATATGAGGCGAATGTTGAAGGCAACAGGAATAGAGGGCGTCCGCGAAAGACCTGGCACGATCAGGTACTACAAGTATTTGAGGATGGCCCTGTTAAAAGCCGCAACAATCGTAGAACGTGTATGAGAAGATGTATGAATGTGGCCGAAGCAAAAGTGGTGTGCCAGGATAGAAGAGTGTGGCGTTCAATCCTCTCTGCCTACCCCTGCAGGGAAACGGCGTGATGGTTAGTTAGTTAGTTAGTTAGTCTTGCAGATTAGACTGGTTAACGAATTTTGCCGAGATATTTATGAAGCCCTCTGCCGGACCAAAATAAATTTTCTTCTTCTTCTTCTTTCTTGGCGTTTCACCCCTATGGGGTGTTCTTTCCACAAAACAAGTGTGTTTCTTCGTTGGCAATGGGTGTGATGGTTGTGTTTTTTTTTTGTCGTATTATTTTAGAAATTTAAATTGTTAACGATTCGTTTTAGGATAAACATTATTCTGTGTGGATGATTCAATTCTATTAGTAATGGAAAGGATATGGGTACATAATGTTAGTTTATTTAATTTTTATAGATTTATGCCGTTAGCTTTTGGGAATTTTGTTAGTAATTTTAAAGTGATTTGATCATTGGAAGATAAGAGAGTTGGGACGTTGATGGGGAATCTAATATTGTAATAAGAAAGTAAAAAGATTTCTCGGCCTGTCGGCTAAGATCAAAGTGTAGTAGTAACTGTTCTTATCAAAAGCAATTTGCATACCACTGACAGTAAAGAAATCAAAAAATTCTCTCTGCGTAATTTTTTTTTTTTTGCGTAAAGTTTTTCTCTAGGCCTAATATAATTTGCCCTGCTTCGTCGTTATGGGGTCGTAGCACACGCTGTTTACCACTATTTCATTAATTTTTTAATTACAGAACCGTTAATGTGCGTTTAACTTTATAACCTTAAATAACTTATATTGTGGTCGCACCCTGTTATTTTTGGAAATAAATTAGGGTATATCATTGGTGCGTATACAGGGTTATTTAGAAAACGTTAAAAACCTCGCAGGACTGTATTCCGGTCTTAATTATGAGTCGAAAATATGTAAGCTATTATGACCTAATATCAATAGTTAAGGAGATATGCGACATCAAAGTTTGCATTTTTTTTTTCAAAATTTCTGACTTATTTTTTGTAAAACATTGGACTATCATTACAGTAACGTATATCGAATATGAAAAATTCATTCCCTTTAATACAAGTCAAATAAAAAAATAAAAACTTTCGAATTCAATTTTTTTTCAGGGTTTTTATCATTTAACTTGTATTAAAATGAATGAATTTTTCATAATCGATAGGAGTTACTGTAATGAAAGTCCAACGTTTTACAATAAATAAGTCAGAAATATTGAGAAAAAAATGCAAAATTCGATGTCGAATATCTCCATAACTATTGATATTAGGTCATAATAGCTTGAACATTTTTGACTCATATCAACGCAGGAATATAGTCCTGCGAGGTTATTAATGTTTTACAAATAACCCTGTATGTATCATGGGGAATTCTTGTATTATTTACCCTATCCACATAGTCTCTCCAGCATCGCCATCACTTCCTACCCTATCTCACGATATTTTCTGTCTGACAGGTCTCTTATTTTTTAATCCTGTCCCTGAGAGTTCCTTCTACTATAGTGCACGGTGCTCTTATCTCAGACGTGCGTGATAGCTTGAACATTTTCGACTCATAATCAAGGTAGGAATATGGTCCTGCAAGGTTATTAATGTTTTCCAAATAACCCTGTATATTCTTAATAACTTGTGCGTTTCTTACTTGCTTGCTACACATTACCCTACACCTATATATATCAAACACTGGAAGGATCCTTGGGGGATTTGGACTCCTTCCTCATCACCCACACTGGTGACCACCATCATCAACACCAAATCTACCAAAAGACTTTTATTAATGTATAAACCAGCGTCATAGTACAAAAAAAGTGTAAAATATTTGATTGAATGGATGTAAGCCAAAGAAATCAATTGGTCAAGTTCATTATAAATCCAAATTTGTTTATGGTGTAGAAGCTATATTTTCAAAAATGATATGTGGGGTATAAATGCAACAGCAGAAATATTTTTAAAAAAATGCAGTCATCGAGGAATACTAATTTATAATGCACTGGATTCACGAATTTACAGGAAACGTAGCCTAATGTATGTAGAATTTAAAGGAAACATGACTTTGGAAGGGATGGTATATAAAATCTAGAATTCCGTACATTTTATCCTCTTAATAATCCTCAGTGACTGCATTCAAAACATTCTTTTAATTTTTTTAGACATTGCTGCCTTTGCTTGTACCCATACATGTACTTTAATATGTTAGAGTTTTACATTATCTTAATCTTATCTTAATTTTATAAAATAGGGATGCGAAAACGGAATACGTGTCGCATCAATATTATTACTATTTTCAAAATTAGTTATACGCTTGTGCTATGAAAATAGGACTAACTTACTGGTGTCCTGGGATGGGGCTCGAACCACCGGCCACCAGACCATTACGCGAGCGTCATGATCACTACACGACATAATAACTACTAATATTAATTAGTAGTTATTATTTTCTTATTGTACATAAATCAAAACACTGTAGGCCAGACATTCTGGCCCGAACCATTTTGGTAGGCAGCTCCGTGGGCCAGAGGTTCTGGCCCGGAGCAGGTATAACTTTACTCAACCGTTTCTATTTACCTAAGGATATTCTAAGAATAATTATTTCGCATTACTACAGCGAAACATTGCAAAATGTTGGATAAACTAATATTTCTTTATTTTAATTTTCCGTTACTTAGATATTGTCTTGGGAAAATTGATGCATCGATTTAACTCATTGAATATTTGTCACATGTCCATAATTTCGGCACAGTCAGTTGTTATATGGCGCTGTCGGCATTTACGACCAGTATTCTCCAGTAATACTGCGTTGTTTCTCCTAGGCTCCTCCTGCTTTTGGTGACCACATTTTTCTTAACTCGGGGATATTGATATTCGTTATTGAAAATAACAGAAATAGTAATTTACGTATTTATAAAAATAGTTAATTAACCGATATGGAAATGATAGTTTTACTTCCAAGTTCAGTTATAATGACGAATGCGATTACATCTATAGTAGTGATGATGATGACCTTTTTACATTTAATAATATTCATCTCAATGACAATGGTAGTGTGATGAAAATATTTCGATAACAATGCAAGGCTCGCCGCGCGCCGTGAAGACCACTGCACTGCGAATATAGGGTTAGTGTTCTTTATTTTGTGTAAATGATTGGAAACTTTATAGGTACTATTGTGTAATAATAATGTTTAATAATAAAAATACGAAATAAAAAATTATAAAAATATAATAATTATTATTAATAAGTATAATTAGTTATCATATATTTATTTATCAACTAGTACAGGCAAGTCTTCTATATTATCAAAATTGTATTGATATGAAGACTATTTATATTTGGGAATACAGCCGCCCTTAAATGGTCAATATTGTCAATTTTAATTGCTGTTTTTTATGATAGGGATTGCGTCCTTTGCGGTTCTGATAGAGAAAGAGGGCAAAGAAAACGAAAAATGTATCAATGCAAAAGTTGTAATAACAAACCGGCACTTCACGTGGGAGAATGCTTCCAAAAATATCACACTCTAAAAAACTATAAGTGATAGTGATTTAGTAATAATACAATGGTAAAATCTATAACTAGTAATAATAATAAGAAGATGAAGAATAATACAATACTTCTTCAAACACAGCAAAATTATTTTGTGGTGACATTATAATTATAATTTATAGAAATTAACTTTGTATCAGGCACGTGCAGTGGGAACATAGAAGCATGACTTTTTGTAAACGTATATTTTGGAAAAAAAATAGTAATCAAATATTAATGCTACAGTTTTTTAAGATATATCAACCAATGAATACTATGATAACAATTTGATAGAAATATTACGAAATATATGTTGTATTCCGATTTTTTCCAAATTACTGGTTACGTAAAAGTCATGCTGCGGTGTTCCCACTGCACGCCTCTGCTTTGTATACACCACTTTTTTATTGAAAAAAAATTCAACATGTTTCAAAGCCAATTGCTTCTTCATCAGGATAACTAATGTAAAAAATTAAATTTAAAAATCGAAGTACAGATTATCGAAATATTAAAAAGTTATATATGGAAAATTAATAATAATAAAGTACCTACTGTTGAATTTGTTTCAATAAAAAAGTGGTGTATACAGAGTTAATTTCTATAAATTATAATAATACAATAGGTAAGAAAGTAAATTTAATAACATTGGACAAATTTGTCAACTTATTTTATTGTGATAAAAATACTTAAAATGTGACATCTATATATTATGTATAATATATGTAAAAAATTCTTAATTTGTAAACACCATGCAGAATGTTTGCAAAACTTATTATCATTTCTTGTGGGCTGTTCTAAAATAAAGTAACCAATACAAAATAAGAAACCATAAACTACCCCTAAAACATAAACCAATCAATTGTTCACCAGTCCAGGTAGTCACTGGTCAACCGGGACCCTTTTAGGCGAAGGCGTTATCTGTTGCTATGCAGCATAAGATGATTAGAAAGGAATTACTTCAAGGATTTACATTCGATTGTTTGTATATTTTACCTTTATTATACAAATTACTGCTATGCAATAAAATACATTATGCTTATAAAATATATTAAAAGCAAATGTATTATCCTTAAGTTACTTAATTCCTGATTTAGCGTAATATTTTTTGCAAACTGTACCAACAATCGAGTGGTCATACGAATTACTGGACAGAGTGCCCCAAAAGTAATGAAGCAAAACTTTATTATTTTTTCATTTTTAAATAAAAAGTATACTTAAATTTTTCAGTCAGAGTAGCCTATTGGTTCTGACAAAAAATGGTCAGAGTGGAAAAGGTTAAGCCTGTCAAAAAACGTCATCTAGCGTAGCGTTTTGGTAGCGTCAGTGACGCAAATTGTTACAACGATAATTATTTATGATGTGTGTAATCATCATCATCACTCTCGACTCTACAATCCCTGGTGGGTCTTGGCCTCCTCAAGAGTCTTCCTCCGCTCATCTCGGTTTGGTACCAGCTCTCTCCAGTTCCGAAGCTCCAAGGTGGAAATGTCTTTGAGGACGTTGTCTCTCTTAATTGTGGCCTTCTTAAGCTCCTTCGCCCTATCGGCCTTGAGTTCAGCAGGGACTTTGGTGCTTGATGCTGGGCCATTCTCTCCACATGACACAGCCACCGACGTCTTCCCACTTTTATAAATTTTATGATGTGTGTGCTAATAAATTTTTAATCTTGGTTATGTTATATGTTATATCTTGGCGTGTTAATCCATGCGAGTTTCTAGATATATAGATTATTAAATTAAGTCATTCAGTATTAATGATATATTTATGTACAAGCGCATAGCATGTTGACATACTTTGATTTGTTTCAGTAGTTAATTATCAAAATACATCGTTATGGGCGCACTAACATAGATTAGTCATTACATCGCCACGCGTTCATCTCGACGAGTTAACTGTCGGCGGGCGTCTTGAAAGGACTAGTGATGAGGCATTCAACAATCTTTAAGTCGTTTTGCGGATCTGTAGGTACATAGCGAAAACACCGTGATACTTAAGCCATGTATTCACTAGGGGACAAATCGCGAAACATTCCGCTTGACATGTCGCATCAACATCTACGATCATGTTTCGGGGACAATGACGCGGTCATTTGACGTGTACACACCGGGACTCACATATCTTGTCGCGGAAATGTCATCCGATGAGGTTATGGATGACAGCTGCGGTATCTCATTTGGCGAAAACGGGGTTCCGCGCAATTCGAAATGTTTTTTTGGGTCGCAATTTCAAATTAACGAGGTTTTACTGTATTGTTTGATTGATGAAATTGAATATTATTAAAAACAAGGTCCTTTTTGCAAATAATTATTGTTTTCCACGTCACGGAAATGTGGCCCTAGGAGGTTATGATGTCAACTGCGTATCTGTTTATGTTAATGAGTTTATCGAAAAGTAAGAGGAGAAAAAAGAGGAGAATGCGAAATTATTTACTGCAAAGAGAAAGAAGGACGGACATTCTATGCGATCTTCGATCGATACAGCTCGACGAGTTCGAGAACGATTTCGTTTCCCCGCATTGTCATCTTGACAGATACAGCGCATGCGTATTCACTTGTAAACATACCACGTGGTACTGACGCTCCGCGGAATGTTGCAGTGAGTACGCTCGGGTACCGTGCGCATGGCAACTTTGCCACGGCACGTAGAAATGCCGCGCCATGTTGTGCGCGCCGTCGCGGAACAGTGCATGACGTTGCAACGTCACGTAGACTCTGTGCCACGCGTGCTGTTGAGGGACAATTTGTCCCCTAGTGAATACATGGCTTTATGTATGCAGGGTGTAACAGAGCTAGTCCACTATACTTTACAGGTAGGATTCTGCCTAGATTATGAATCGAAAATTACCCACGTCATTGAATTGTTAAATGAAATGTCCAAATTGTAAAAAAAAAATTAATGTCATTAAATGTCCAAATTACCGTCAATGTCCCAATATCAATAGTTGAGGTGGAGTGAAGCTATTTTGAAAAATCTTTTTTTTTCAATATTTCTGACTTGTCTTCTGTAAAACGTTGGATATTCATAAAGGTAAAACTACTTTAATGATAATTCAAAATTTTAAAAGAAGGTAAGTCAGGTATATTCAATTACAACATATCACACAAAACTTTTGCTGCAAGTATAATATATTCAATATAATAAATTCATTCGGTTTTAATACGAGTCAAATAAAATTGAAAAACCAAAATACCTTGCAGAAAAATTTTGTTTCAAATAAAATTTCCCGTGAGACCATCGAAAAAGAAGAACATATTATTTGTTAGAATATTAGGTACACGTGAAAGTAAATGATCGAAAAATCGTAATTTAGTAAGTTATTTTGCAATAAAAGAAAATTGCCGAATTACAGTACAGTAATCATATATATTTTAATAAATTTTAATATTCATTGGGTAAGATACTGTTACGTGGCGTGGCTCGCTCGAAAAATGAAATGGCACAACTCATAAAATAAATCTTTTATTATCGCTTATACATTATCTCTGACATTTTACAATCGCTCACAATGCAATCTCCTGCTATTTTTTATTCAAACACAAAAGAACAGCTCTCTTTTGTTTTTCTACTCGGGTAAGAACCCTTCCATTTCTTCGCTATTTATTAATCATGTTAGTTCTTATTTCAACCACTGGGCATACCGGCCTGCCGTTCTGCGCATGTGACACTTTTCTATGGAACTGTCAAATGTCAACGAACAGCTCGTTACAATACGTAAGATAAAAATTAATCTAATTTCTCTTTATTACAAATATTTTATCCAGCGTAACTATATTGCGTATGCTAGATCTGGTCCGCCTGTAGGTATGCATATTATATAAAAGATTACACATGAGAAGCAGAAGAAGAGAATAGATGTGGGGTATAAGAGCAAAGGCAGCAATATCTAAAAAAAAATGCAGTCATCGAGGATTACTAATTTATAATGTGCTGAATTCGAGATTTTATAGGAAATATGGCCTATACATTTAAAGGAAACATGATTTTGGAAGAGATAGATACATATAATGTAGAATTCAGTATATTTAAATTAGTCATCCTCGGTGACTGCATTCAAAACATTTTTTTTATTTTTAGGATATTGCTGCCTTTGCTTTTATTCCCCATATACATACCTATAGAGAAAGATAAAATAAAAAATAACTAATAAATAAAAAATTATACATACCATACTTTTTTTTAATAATGAGAGTTATGAAATATAAATATGTATATACAATTTGAAAAGTTCTAAAATAATAGATTATAAAAGTAATAAATATCTAAAATAATATACATCGCTTTGTGTTATGTACGGTATGTGTTAGCGTCTTTTATTTGCCTACTTTCAAGCTTATATATATACCTACTTTATGTGAAGTGTTTGATGTTATATCTGAAGTTTTCTTGTATCTGGTGGGGTACCGTGTCTCGGATTCCACTTTTGTACTATGTATATTTTTTTTGTATAAATAAGTTATTGTTGCTATATGTTAATACATAACATGTTAATTCTGTGGAAACTTGCAAGATGGTCTCTATATTATTTAATATTTATGTGTAATCTGATTTTATTTGTATCGTTAGTTTCCCGTAAATACATAAATAAACAAATAAAATAAATGATAACATTCCCTTAATTATTGTAAAAGCCTTATTAACGAACTGGCGTTATTAAATGATAATAATATAGAACTACTTATCAAAACATAAAGGGACTAAAACATATATAGACGTGAATACCAAAATAAAAATAATACTATAACTAATGTTTCTATATATCTTTAAATAAGCTCCTTAACTGAACTAAATGCATGAAAAAAATATCCGCTTTTAAAATGTGATTATTTTCGTGATTTATTTTCATGGCAACATCGGATTGCAGTGGCAATGGACACCGATTGTCGCGTAAAAAATTCTCACTTAAATTAAAACACAATCTATTTGCCGCCTCGTAACCTGGGGATTAAGATATGAAAATATGCTCCCGTACTCCCGCACAATCATTATTACCGCAAATAAATTGCACATAAACGGCATCTGAAACTGCAGTAGACCCGAAGCATTTATCCATAATGCACAGAGCAAATATTGTTTTTATTTTCATCCGATATCCGCTTCCGTGTACGGATTTACATTAAAATTTTGTAAAAAATACCGCGCATAAATATATATAAAACATGGTGTAGGCTGCTTGTACTACATTGAGAATTATCTGTCGAAGGTTTTTTTTACTATCATATATATTTCTATAAAACTATCAATCTCTTTTGGATTGGAATGATTACACCAATGACATGTGCGATATATTAATGGTTGCGCGTATTTTTAATTTTCATTAAATTTAAATATTAATATTAAAAGTCTGAATATAAAAAAAAAACTGATTCAGAGCATTTTATTAAAAAAAAATAGCCAATGCTTTATTGGAACGAAGTTCCTTAACGTTATGCCCCCTCACGTGGAACACGTGGATTTTTCTTTTCTTAAAGGAATGTGCAAAGCAAACAAAAGGATGAGAGTTCTTCAATTTGGAAAATCGGATAGATTTGATTTAAATATTATGAGAGAGAGAGAGAGAGAGAGAGAGAGAGAGAGAGAGAGAGAGAGAGAGAGAGAGAGAGAGAGAGAGAGAGAGAGAGAGACACGCATGGAGGGGCGTAAGGAACTTCGTTTCTGACCGGATTCCCCCAACAGCACACTCTTTATTTTTATTTAATAACAATTTAGAAAACGGAATGAGATCATCTATTGCAAAGGAGATTACGGACCATACATTGAAAACAGCTGGATAGCCTTGTTCAAAAAGATATTTGTTTTCGTACTGGGTGTTAATTTTCATAATTTCTAAAATCTCCGCATACTTTAAAATCGCCGCTTCCCAACTGACCGGTAAGCAGTCCGATTTGCCTTTAATTTGAAGCGAAAGGTACACTTTTGAAATTGAAGGTACACTTTTGAAATTGAAGGTACACTTTTTTCAATTAAACGGAATGCAGTTTTCAGTGACACGGAGGCCATTCATTCCGAATCACCAATCACCGATTTGGCTGTCAAAGGACCGGTCCGTGTCCGTGTCCGTGTCCGGACCGGCGCGGAGTGGTCACGTGGAAAAAAACCAATAACCGCTGTTGTTTGTCCGTACCGCGGTTGCATTTATTTTGTACCGTTTTTTGCTCTCACAATGTCCGTCTATCTGCTCAAATTATGTGATTAAATCGTGCTCCGAATCAACTTCGCTATTTAAAATAATTACATTAATGAATGTTTCGTTTCGTAGGTGTTGCATATAATAAATAGGTGGGAGTTGATCCCTAGGACTGTATCCGCTGATGTCTTGGTTTGAGACGCAACCCGAAAGGATTAAAGGAAGAAATCGAAAGGAATCTGGCCTTACCTCGCTTTTCTTGATGAGTAGAACGCCTGTAGGCACTTCCTCGACTTCTGCTGCGAGAAGGAGGATGTATCAACTTCGTCTGGAAGCAGGGATTGTGTACTTATTCCGCTCGAAATCAATGTATATTCGGAGTAACGAAGCGGCGCGGTGGTTATCCTGTCGTTCAGAGAAGACTCCCGGTCTTCGGCGAAATCGTCCGCAGCTGACTTGGCCAGAGTGGGACGGAAATATACAGCAGGAAGTGGGAAGAGAGATGGAGATATGTTACACGGAAACGCAGGGACGATCGCGTATAAAACCAAGACGACAACATATCGGCGTCAACAGAAGGTATTATGTACCCTCCCCCTACTTTTACCTTGTAAGGGATTGTGTGGTAATGCATAAAATGTGGGGTATAAAAGCGAAGGTAGCAATATCATTGAATGTAGTCATCGAGGATTACTAATTTATAATGTACTTGATTCGAGATTTTGTAGGAAACATCCTATAAATTTTTCTCTCCCCCACTTTTACCTTGTAAGGGGTTGTGTGGTAATGCATAAAATGAGGGTATAAAAGCAAAGGCAGCAAAAAAAATTAATGCTGTCATCGAGAATTACTAATTTATAATGTACTGAATTCGAGATTTTATAGTAAACAGCCTATAAATTTAAAGAAAACACGATTTTGGAAAGCATAGACAAATAAATAATCTAAAATTAAGTACATTTTAAATGAGTAATTTTCGGTGACTGCATTCAAGACATTTTTTTTTTTGGATATTGCTGCCGGATTTGCTTTTATATCCCACACAATACATGAGGTTTTATACAAATACATACAAAATACATACAATACCCCTGTCTCTTCAAAATTGGTAGACATATTAGATGTTTAATTGAGTGTTAGATGTCGAAAAGATAATACACGCGTGTGCTCGATGATTTTTTACTTGTCGTTTTTTTTTCTCTCACACTGAGGGTTCCGGGTTCGATTTCCGGTGAGGTCACTACTTATCTGTGTGATTTACTTAAAAGCCTGGGTGTTCTGTAATTGGGCCTTTTGGCCTGTTGAAACGTAAAAATTAAAAAAAGTAACCCATAAAAACCATGTTTTTAGTATACTCCCTTTCTTTGTAAAATATAACAACAATTAAAGACGAATTAAAACATATTACATAACACTAAACTTACAGTAATTTAATATATTTCTAAAATGTCAGATGTTTTGAGCTTTGATAAGACACTTCATGCTTTGAAGATTAAATTCTAAAAACATTTGTCAGTCAATTTAGATTTTCGACATTCGTAGTGAAGTACCTATTATGTATACCGACGGATAAGTCAAATTTAGAAAATATTCCGCGACGTTATCGGCGCCGTTGCTGATCAAACTTTTCTAATGATTCCAATTTGAAAAAACCAATAAAATTTCTAAAAATCCGAAATTATACTATAATTATTAATTTTTTTAACGAAAATTTGATAGATCTTTTTGATCGTCGCTACAAGTCTACTTGCCAAGTTTCAGCTCGATCGGATCACGGGAAAAGGGTCAACAATCGATCTAAAGTTTTTTTTGACGCCAAGCCGGCAAGCAAGCAAGCAGACGCCACGAGTTAATATAAAGGGAGTAAAAAAAAAGGTGTTTGCTAAAGACCTGTTATGGATCAGATAAATCAAATATCGGATAATAGTCTGATTAAAGGCTTAATCAATCGAGAGCATGAATGCGAAGATGCATGAATGTGGCCGAGAGAAAAAGTGACGTTAGTCATTAAACCGTGTATTTGTTTATGCGTTAAAAATAACGTTCGTTTAAAATTACGAGCAAAATTAAACAAAATGAAAAAAATGAAAAATTAAACGAATGAAAAAAAAAAACGATGAAAATCAAAGCAATCGAGGTACTTACCAATTTGTAGTATTGTACTTAAGTTAAACAGTACAACTATACGCCCGACCTGAAACTATGCGAGAGGGTAAATAAGCGCGAACGTAGGCACGCTTAATCGGTTCCGGCTCCGGTTGGGGAAATTTGGTTCATGCGGCGAGTGCGTACGGGTCATTTTGGATTGCGCGTTCTGAAATATCCGATAATAATATTCTACTTAGTACGACAATGTTTTATGGTTTACGAAGGTCGTGAAAGATGATGTTCCTGGATGCTTGGACTGTAAAATTGCCCCGTAATGCTTATTTACTTATCCAGGTCACAGTATAATAAATACATACAGTATGTTATCTTGGCAGTGTCCTTGAAATAAATACCTACGGCCGCTTGGTACTTAAACTTGGTTAAAAACGCACCAGGGCTGCTCATTGACTGATTCTTTATGGTTTGGGGTGCCATAAATTGACCTAAATGTATGCGTGGGAGCGTCTCACACTGCTTGCGCCCGTACGTTACTGCAGCCCTGCGGCGACTGAGCAGTTCGAAGTATACCGAGATTTCGAAGGGTGTCGTTTCGGCTGTTTGTATGAAGATATAATACTGTATGCTTTACTATACTGTGTCCAGGTCAACCGGAATGAATAACTGATGAGAGATTCAAGAAATCTGGAGCGGTTCTCATAAGAACTCCATCAATCTTCATTCTCATCTTTGTTCTATGACAATGAAGATTGATTTTTTTTATTATATATTTTATTATAGGTACTCGTATATGCTTAAATTGAATCTTTCTTTTGTCAGTACCTAATTAATTAAAGAGATTTCCACTTAAACCACGTTTTTTATAATTTATTATATAGAGGGTTATTTGGAAAATATTGATAACCTCTCAGAACTATATTCCTGCTTTGATTGTGAGTCGAAAATGTTCAAGCTATTATGACCTAGTCAATAGTTATTGAGATATGCGACATCAAAGTTTGCATTTTTTTTTCAATTTTTCTGACTTATTTTTTGTAAAACGTTGGACTATCATTACACTTAGTTATTTTTTTATTTAACTTGTGTTAAAGGTAATTAATTTTTTATATAGTCCTGGGAGGTTATTAATATTTTCCAAATAACCCTGTATATTAAAATATATAAAGCTTAGATAATACTTCATCCATCGATGAGAGGTTCAATAGTAGTACGTTTTTTTAATACATTTATATTTATTAATTGGTTAACAATACAATTTATCATTAATCTATACTAATATTAGGTCCTTACATATGAAATTGGCGTTTAGTATGGGAGGAACATAAAGCCGATTTTTTTTTATTATAATATATTTATTTAATCAAAGTATGTACCATTGCTATCTATGCACTTTTGCCATCTCATAGGTAGTTCATCGATCCCTTTACTAAAAAAACCATTCGGACGGGAATCAATAAAATCTTTGAAGGCGGTTTGGACTGCCCCATCGGAGTTGAATTTTTTCCTTTGCAAGAAGTTATCCAAATTTCGAAAAAAATGGTGATCTGTTGGGGCAAGGTCCGGAGAGTACGGTGGATGTCTTAGACATTCCAATTGAAGCTCCTCTAATTTGGTAGCCGTCTGTTGTGCAGTGTGTGGTCTAGCGTTATCATGAAGCAGCAGTGGCCTAGAGCGATTAACCAGCCTCGGTTGTTTAGCAGCTAGCTTTTCCATCATGGTTTGCAGTTGCTGACAATAGACATCTGCCGTAATCGTCTGGCCAGATTTAAGAAAGCTGTAGTGAACGACACCAGCACTAGTCCACCAAACGCTCACAAGTAACTTTTTTGGAGTCAATTTTCGCTTGGGGCATGGTTTGGCTGGTTCGGCAGGGTTCAGCCATTGCGATGAGCGCTTCCGATTATCGTACAGGATCCACTTTTCACATCACAGGTAATGATTCGATTTAAAATCCCTTCATTATTGTGCCGGTTGAGTAATGCAACGCAGCAGTCAACGCGCGTTTGTTGATTTGCTTCACTCAATTCGTGAGGTACCCACCTTTCAAGCTTTTTAACCTTACCAATTTGTTTCAAGTGGATTAAAACAGTTTTATCACTAACACCGCAGCCTGCAGCTAACTCGGATGTGGTTTGCGATGGATCCGCTTCCACAATAGCCTTCAATGCTTCATTATCAACTTTGGTCTCCGGCCGTCCACGGGGCTTGTTCTGCAGGTCGAAATTTCCAGAACGAAAACGTTGGAACCAAAAACGCACTGTGTTTTCTTTTGCGGCACCGTCGCCATACACATCATTAATCCTTCGAGCCGTTTCTGCAGCACTGGTGCCACGGTGGAACTCGTACTCGTAAATAACGCGATATTTCAAGTTTTTCATTTTGTAAACTGAGTGACCAAAGAAAAAAACAATTGAGGAAAAAACAAATGAATTATAATTTTCAAAACACAAATACATGAGTAAATAGCTGTATAAATTTGGATTTGGAATTCCTAACCAAAGAGAAGATATTTGAGATCAAATTTGCCAGTACGGCAAAACGCCAATTTCATATGTAAGGACCTAATATTATAAAGAGGAAAGATTTGATTGTTTATTTGAATTGAATAGGCTCCGAAACTATTGGACCGATTTAATTTTTTTTTTCACATTTAGAATCCTACATTATCCCTGATGAACATAGGCGATAGAATATTTTCAAAAAAGTTAGGTATCCGTATGAAAACTTAGATAATGTAACCCGACGTGAAAAAAAACAAAAAAAAACTTATATCGCGTACGCTGCGGAAATTATTGACAATATAGCAAACTACAGTTTGTACTACAGTTTTGTAGAGGACATCAATACATACAAAAAAGTCTGGGATACCATATATCTACATGTCACAATAACTACATTATTCTTACCTGGGTATAAATCCATGTCCAAATAAATCACTTCGTATTCAAGGCTATATCAGTACCTGTAAATTACTTTTTGAATTATACCATTCCCAATTTCATTGTATTTTAAAATTTATAATTTTTGAAATTTTTATTAAATACCCGTACCCGCTAGTTATCTATATCTTTAATTCCCCACTGTAAAGGCTTCCTAGACTAGCAAACATATACGAGCAACCGGACGTCTTTGCCAGTAACTGTATATTATTCAAATATTCAAATATAAAAAACGATTAAAAGTATTTGTCGAATTGGACTTAAATAATTAATTTGTATTTGTATGTATATTTTTTATTATAATAATGACTTTCAAAGCTTGTGCTATATCTTTTCACTCTACATTATTACTTTTGTGTTGTTGTTTTTAAATTTCTATTATATTATCTTTTCTTATGCTTCTGCTTTTTATATACTTGCTTTTTACTTTATATTATATTTATCTTTATATATTCGTGTCTGTATTGTAAGTATTTCTTTCCTCTTTATGTCATTATTATGTTTACATGTTATTATTATTTTTTCCATTAAACTCTATATTCTGTTAATGTACACTTTATCTATCTGTTGTAAAAGCCCTATAGGGCGTTAATTAATAAACGAATAGATAAAAAATAAAAAAACTAACTTTTTTTTTTGCGCTTTTTTTTTGTTGCGATTTTAAGTGCCCAATCCCTCGAAATAAAGCTGTCCGCGTTCGGGAACAGAGCCCGCGGAGGAGTTAATTAAAATTTAATGAAGTCAAAAATTAACGTTCGCGCGTTGGCACCCGACTGTTGACACTTTCATTTTCATTTATAGAAGATTTCAATGTAAATCTTGTCTCGGTGACGTTGGAAATTTATTGCAGGCGCCGAAGGTACCGCCCAGTTCGCTGAGCCGCGCGCCGACTTATCAGTCGGAAAATTAATCACAACCCCACCATTAATCAGGCGGAATTATGCGTCTTCATTATGTACTGAATATCAAAATATAGCATCTTCTACGGCTCTGGTACTAACAGCATCATCCCCCACGAAGTGGCAATATGCAAAGTTAAATGAAATATTTATTTATTTATTTCGTATAAATTTATACATATAAATGAAGGTAGTAGTTCAATGGACAATGTCTGTTCTGAAGCAACTATCTGTACAGTTTTTTTTTTTTAAGTTTAAACATTAGCAAGACTATATATGATTGATAATAAATGACACCCGAGATACACGGGGCCAAAGCTAACTATGACACAGTGGATAAGTTGTACTTGCGGTTTTCCTGGAACGTCGGGCGCCGCTTCAATCGCAATTCTCTTGGCTTCGTCGAATCCGGAACAGTGGGTGTGTTTCTTCCGGAAGGCTAGATTGAACTGATCTTGAACACACATGAAGAGGAATGTCGGCTTTCACCGAAAACGACACCTGACACGCATTTCAACTGTCACTGGGTGGATTTTTAAAAATTCTCCTGACCAGCTGTTGGCGCAGAACACATTGGGCGCCAGTCAGACCAATCAAAATCATGTCCAAGCTCCAAAATTAGAAAACCGATACATACATTCGAAACTCCACGCAGCTTCATGAATCTCAGTCTTCCAAAAATGGTACACTACGTACTCTGTTAAAGTATTCTCAGCTACGCCAAGTGTGCATGGGTTGGTGCGGCCCCAACCACATTGGAGCCCTCAATAATGTCTCAGATATGGGTTTTACGTGTGACAAACAAAAAATCATTTGGATATAACTCTGAAAACCCATCCAGAGACCTTCAAGTGCTTGACACAAGACAGCTATACACCAGCTCAATACTAAAATTATTCTTTAAAAAAAAAAACTCTTTATCACACATAGACTGTCTGAATTCAGAAACACCAGAAGCACAACATCGGGAAATGTTTCAGTGCCTAAAAGGAAGACAAAATTCGGCCAACGCCCCTTCATGAAACAAATAAGTAAAATCAATTTTATTTTATAATGTTGAAAATGATTTAAATACGTAAAGTGCCATGACTCACAATTTCTACGACATACTGTTGCACGAGAAATGTAGAATATATAATATTACCCCTAAGTTACGTTATAAATGAGACCAGCGCAAATAACGTAATTTGAAAAAGCACGTGTGTCGGGGTGTCAGAGGTACGAGATGTGGGATTCTTTGCTGTCAAAAGCTCTATTGTGTCTACTAAGGAAATATTACGGTTTATTTATCGTTAAACATTCATTTAATAAATCAAAGAAAACAACTATCAACACGTAACGTAAGTTGTTTTTAAAGTGCACCTTCAACTTCATAAAATTCAGCAATCCTAGATAATGAAGTAAACTTTATATGTAAAAAAAAACATATTATTTATTTACGCCCAAGGGGCCTTTACAAGTAATAATATGAATATACAATAGATATAACAGAATATTATGGTTGAACGAACATTTTAACTTAAATTTGTTAAAATAAAATACAATAAGATAAAATGTGACATAATACAGTTTAAAAAAAAGGATTAATTAATTCATTGCAGGTTTTTACATGAAAAATATTAATATACAATAAATATCGTATAATTGTGCAGTTATGCGCACATACAGTTTAAAAAAAGGAGTAATTAATTCATTGCAGGTTTTTACATGAAAAATATTAATATAAAATAAATATAGTATAATAGTGCAATTATGCGCACATATAAATATTCATTAAGACTTTGTTTTCCCTAGAAAACTAAAAACTTTTTTTTGGCCGCGGCCTATCGATTAATGCTTGTATTTCCTTAATTATTGTAAATAATGTTCAGTTTATTACTTTTATATAAGAAGAAAGGTTCTATCTAAGTTTTTTCCCTTAAAAAATTGCAGTCTAAGATATACATTCTGATATAAATGAATAATAAAAACCTACATTTTCGTAAAAAACGTCGAAATATGCATTTGCAGTGAATGTACAAACAATTGATTGTTTATATGTTTTGAGGGAGGTTTGGAAATGTAAATAAAGTATTAAAAAATTTACGTAAGTCGAGGTAACCTAACTTGGGGCAAAATTATAATATATCGACACCCCTTTCGTACATTTTTTAGTAATTTGGATGTACCTATGTACTTTTCGTATCTATGTAAAATGTTGATATATTATATTTTTGGTATTCGTGGTCAATAACAGATCTATGATCTAGAACAAGAAGAAGAAGAGGTATTCATGCAAGAATGTTCTTCGAATTGTAAAATTGTTTATTTTTGTGACGTACAGTATGATTAAGCAGTTAAACACGCGGGGCGGAGCGCAGACATAGAGAGCGACACTGCGACTGCAAGTATATTTGCTGTGGTGTGCTTACATGGAGTAGACGGACGCATGCGCGCGTAGTATTTGTTAAACGGAATTTAATTTATTTTCTTCTGTTATAGAAAATTTTGCGCGTATTTTGGGAGTATCCATTCCACTACCTCTTGAATTTTAAGCTCCACCATCTAGCTACTCCACCGTTAGATTGTGGTGTAAAATTGTTATGTTGGTATGTCATTCTTTTTTAATGGCAATTATTTCTGTTGAAATTAAATGTATCGGTTTTTTATTTTGATATTTTTTATTATTTTATAACATCAAATTTAAATATTTATCTTACATTTTATTTTAAAAATACTTGTGCTTGGTGAACTTAATTAAAAACTTTATTTTTAAAGAGTTTGAGATATTTACCCTCACGTATCTTTGTATCAGTCAGTAGTGCAGTGGTTAGATTAGGTTATGTTAGGTAATGCTACGTTAGTTTAAGTTTTTCTCAGGGTAGATGTTAATTTTAATTTTAATTTGTGGACTAAACTTCTGAAATTTTTTTTCGAAAAAAACGTGGCGGTGTAATTTTTTGTATTTGCGACTTGAAACGCGTTTTTAAAATTGTTTGAATATTTTTAATAAAATAATCATTAATGACTGTACCCAATACCTAGGATTTCAGGCCCACCAATCCAGCGCTCGCTCAGGGTCAGAACTGTGACGTCACAAGTCAAGTCCTACATCGGGAAAGTTGTGCCGGGCAGTTTCGTCTTATTTACGGCCACATCTTGGCATCCATTTTGTCGAGACTCCGCCAGCCGTCCATTACGAAACTTTAGAGACAATTGAATTAATTTAATTGGTAAACAAGCATCACGAGACGCTGGATACCGGGCACTGGATACAGGATACTGGATACGGCCGCGCATTAACTAAATCCCTTAATTATTCAGGATTAGGGCCGACTTCAGTCCTAAAAATACACCATTTTGTTTTCATTTCAAATGGCTGTCATGTTTCAAAACGAGCCCGTCTCCTCACCTACTCGGACTAAAGTTAAAATTAGGCTCGTGGGTTAGACGTGTCGTTTAGACAAAATTAAATTAATTTATTTCCATACATAAATACGTTTTGATGACATATATAATTCATCGTACGATAGACTCGAGAATGAACGATTTAGAACTAAATGTAATGCTGGCTGTAGTTTAGTAGATAGAATAAAGATCCAATTGCAAAGATTGTTTGGCCATAAAGACGGACGAACGAGGAAAGGATGTGCAATGAAAATATACAGACGAGTATAGAAACAGACGCAGAAACGACAGCAGAAACGAAAATTGAAAGTGGATGAGATAAAAGTTGCGTATCAGGACAGATGACCGTGGCGTTCTATTCTCCTTGCTTATCCTTGTGGAGAAATGGTGATAGTTTTTCATAAATACTTTGGTACATAGCATGGTGATGCGTCCCATCACCTTGGAGAGCCATTTAGATCACAGGCAGTGGCCACGGATTGCTTCGGATATTAGAAGCGGGTCCCCTTCGTCCATGCGTGTATAGATCTTTTCATATAACCTTGCAATTGTGTTAGTGTGAGTACAGTGCGTAATACGCGTATTGCTTCGTTGTGTTAGGTTTACGGATACGAGAGGGGCGTATCCGTAAACTTAACACAACGAAACAATGCGCGTATTACGCACCGTACCCACACTAACTCAATTGCAAGGTTATATGAGAAGACCGAGAAGAAGAAGAGAAGGTTATATATCACACACGTAACCATATTCTGAAGTGGTGAGCCACGTAAGTTTAATTTTTTTAGTACATAAATATCAAGAATGTTATATACTATCAATCAATACACTTATGTTGATATATTATACACATACACAAGACTAATCTACTTATTATCTATTTTATATTTAATCTATTATTTATTATATTTATGTTGCTAATATTCTTTCATTTTTTATTTTTGTATATACTTATTACTTATTGCATTTATATTGTTGATATTCTTTAATTTTTAAGCATTTAGCTTAGTTTCAAAATATTATGAATATTGGTAGATATACCATTCCGTATTCGCATTTATTTATATTGAAAAATTAACCCGTAAAAAATATTTTCACTATAAATTATTTAAATGCGAGGTCTCATTCTCTATTTGATTGTGATTTTGTTTTCTTGACAAAAAAAATTATTTGTATAACATTGGTACTTACTAAATTAAATTTAATATAATCAAAAAAATTGTTTCTTCGGTATTTTGTATTATTATATTAATTATCACTGGTATTTTGATACGACGGGAGTTTTTATAGAATAATAATCAACTTTTTTGTAGCAATTTTCAATAAAGAGATAAATTCTCAAGTGTCCATAATGTCAATAATTTTAAAATAGTACCAAAAAGTATGTACATACATCCCCAAACATCTCGGGTAAATTTAAATTTTTTGCGTGCTTGAGTGTATATGTGGTCTCATATGTATCTAAAAATGCTTTGTCATTGACATCAAATCGATGTGAAAAATTTCAGCTCGATTGGATGACGGGAAATGTATAAATTTTCACATTATAATTTTTCCACAAGAAATCAAGATTGTCGGTGAACTTTATATACAAAGGATTTAAAGAGATAAAAGATTTTCATGGAAGTCATAAATGATGGAATTGGCATTTTTAATGCTGTGTATCTTGAGAGTTAAGTGAAATTCTTGGAAATTCTGTACCCTTGAGCGCGTATCTAATTTTATACTTGTCAGAGCCAAGACAAGCCAAGGGTTGTCTTGAAATGTAAGGGTGGTATGTACCCGCACGACTTGTGGAAGTTTGTTGGCAGTTTATGAGGGCAGTGTCTCACAGTGGCCACATCGCTGGGCTGGAAGTTTGCTCTCGCCGGGCGTTGGGAATTTTTTTTCCAATTTGGTAGAATGTAAGATTCTTTATTCGTATATATCTTGACAAGTGGTCGTAATAAATTTCTAGAGAATGTTGCCCAATATAGGAAAATTGTCAACTTGTTTAGATTTTGTTTGTTTTTCTTCTAGTTTAACTTAGTTAGATTATATTAGGTTGGGTTAGGTCATAGGTTAGATCATAGGTTTCCAACCTTTTACGTCCCATTACACCTTTTAAGATTTAATATTTTTCAATGGCCCAATTGAAAATTTTTCGCACGAAAATAAATTTTATATTGCATTTTGCTTTATTTCACATGGTTCACAATTTCTTATAGAACATTACCTCATATTTAACTTATTTTGTTATTTTTCCCAAATAGCTTCCTTTATGCTTATACAGCGGGAGTCAGCGACCGCCAGACTTGCGTTATAGTATTAAACCTGAATATTTTCCCATAGATGTACACATTAGCAGGTAAGCAGGTTTCGATATTATGACATTTGAGTTCGGGGGATCTCAGCAGATGACGGGTAATACATTTAAACGTAAAAATAGTAAACTTGATTTTTTAATGTGTTTAACGAAACAGTACCTAGTATACACTCATTAATCATTCCCAGATGATTTTCGCGAGTCATTTATTCTGCCAGACGCTTTGAAGCTCTATAAATAATCATGGTATTTACGCTGTTGTGACAAATCTTAATTTCATATATTATATTCGGGCCAATATTCAGCAATATTACCTGATACCTAATATTATAACGTTTTACTTACACGTTTTTTTGTACATGTATTACCTGTTATCTGCCAAAATCTCTGGAGTTCAAATATCACAATATCCAAACCTTCTTACCTACTATAGTGTACATCCACAGAAAAAATCAGGTTCAATAATTTAACGTAAGTCTGCATAAAAGAAGCTATTTGGAAAAATTAAAAAAATAAGTTAAATATGAGGTAATTTTCTATAAGAAATTGTGAACCATTTGACATAACCAAAATGCAATATAAAATTTATTTTAATGCAAAATTTTTAGTGTGCATAGTTCGTAAACTAACAAAGGACTCGTATCTCAAAATGGGATTTTGTTAAAAAGTTGACTTTATGCTTATGGGGGCAGTATAGTGGGGTATATGTTTTTTTTTCAATTAAAGAAATAATTGTGAGTATGCTGTGAAATAAAACTAGGTTTTCCGAAGTGTGACATTTATTTCAGATACGAAACACAATATTGTTCAATAAAAAAATAAATAAATTGTGGATCTTTATTATAAATTTCTAAGAGATTTAAGGTTTATTTTACGGTCTACAAATTTAGATATTGAAACAAAACGGATATTTTATACGAACCGTATGGATGTGTAGATATTTCATTCTCGACGTTTCGTTCGAGTCGTATCACAGCGACTTCAGGAGAGTGAGACGCAGAAATGCCTGAAGATATCATCAGTTTATATTGCATCAATAGCACACTAACGACTCCGAGAATAAAATGAAGCAGCACACCTCCATTTAGTGCACACAATCTGCGGCCGCGCAATAAATAATCAGTACATCCTCGATCCCCGCGGCGAAAAAGCATTGTTTAAATTCCTAAATAAATTTATTTATTATAAATGATTGTTCGTTTATATTGGATATATATCTTGGATAATTTATGATACTATTTTGTTGCTATTTTTGCTTATGAATTTAACCTGTTTTCTTCCTCGCTTATACTGTTTTATGTTACTATTTTGCTATCTTCTTTTTATTTTGATTTTGTATTTAACCTGATTTTATTTCTATTTTTCTTTGCTTTTGTTTTTCTACTTCTGATTTTTATGCCGCTGCACAAATCTATTTCTTTTATATGCTTTTAATTTTCTTGTATTTGTATTTGATTTAATAAAGAAAGTTCTTGGTGGAGGGGACAACGAATGGGTTTTTTGCTGCCAGAACCTTGCGGCGTTCGCCCTATACACGGGCGCCGCACGGGGATGGCTTTAAATAAGAAAAATGTCAACCTGGCGACGCAAGAGTAGGGCCGATATGGGAGCCGTCGGCTCATAGAACGGCCCTGGGAAAGTGGTGGGTCCCCATTCGTTGTCCCATTCGTTGTTCGTTTATAATAAAGTTAGTCCACAAAGTATGCTTATCGCCCTTTACCGAATAAAATCATGCCTTCAAGATCTTTTTATATGCTAATCAAAAAACCCCTTCGATTATCTGTCTTTGCGTCTTGCGGTTTGGCTTTACAAGACATTGGCATTCATCACCTTGGGATGCACTGTGGGGCTTTTCTTTTTCTGTCTGTTGCTCATGAAACGTAAAATAAAATACTTATGGAAGGATAAACCAAGGTAACAAGTGCTTCAAACTAAACTTGTGAGGTTTTATTTTTCAATAACCCCTTTGATACCTCCCCATTAAATACCGTTGCACGATTGCTCCTTTACTAAAGCAATATAAATGTTCAGTGCTGGATCAGATTAACTTTCCACGTAAGTGGTTTCGTTTTAAAATTGTTTACAAATAAAGTTGGCAGGCTTCAAGAACTGCAGGGAGGTTAAGAAGTAGAGCTGGGCAAAGAAAGGCTTTCTAAAAAATATATAAGTTGATCGATTGCTTTTTTTACGCCTTATTGTACCTACTGTCCATCCCTTAAAGGGAGTGTTGTTGTCTTTCCCCCTCATTGTCCTTTTTTCCCAACCTACGTCATTGGTATTGTTAAAACTTAAACTTTTAACTGCGATTTTAACTCATACGCAAAAATAAAATAGCTGTTTTTTATTCTACTAATTTAATTTATTTTATTTATCTCAAGATTGATCTTAAAAACGTGTTTTATTTTTTACAAATGCAGTTGTGGAGCTCCACAAATTTACCTTAAACTGATAATAACATTAAAAATCTATCGTTTCATTTTTTCACATTATTAAACATATTTAATATATGGATGATATAATATTTGGTACATGAATTGGTTTTTTTCTTCTGAGTATATGTCCCTGTTTAAATGTGTACGTAAAAAGTGTGTTTGTATGTTTTTCAGGTCGAGACTCGGAAAGCGCACAATCGACATTTCCGTGAGTACAATGTTCTACTTATTTACTATTTCCCGGCGTTTTCACCGAGCCGGCTGCAATTTTCAACGTCTGCTGTCGCTGCAGTGAGAAATGGCCTTAACTGCCCAAACCTATACAGACAACAATACACTTGAGCTTGTAATAAATATGATACTCGCTACCGGCAAAATAATAGCTACTGTATATGAGCGATATTACCCTTAATAAACTAAACTTTATAATTTTTTAATAATCTTTCTTATAATTCTAAACATTATAATTAATTAGTGGCCCCCGTAGCGCAGTAGGTACGACATTGGCTTCCCACACCGAGGTTTCCGGGTTCGATTCCCAGTGAGGTCACAATTTTAATTAATGTGATTTAATCAAGCATGGGTGTTTTGTGATGTACTTCGCTTCTGTAATTGGGCCTCCTGGCCTGTTGAAGCGTAAAAAAAATTCATGCACGTTTTCTGTCACACCTGTGCTTTTGAGAGGTGCAGTTCTTGTCATCGTCAAGTGATAACTATTCTAGGATTAATTAAATTCAATGCAAAAACTAAAACATATAAATTTAATACTTCTAGTATATTTATATTTCTTTGTATTTATCACCTAGGCACCACGATAAAATTATTTAATTTCACACAGATGAAAATCTAGCAGATGAACTAGGACTACACTGTATCTATTAGAGAGAATCTATTACTATAGAGAGAAGCATCCGACAAAAAAATCTTAACGAGCAATTTCTTAGTAATGTGCTATTTTTTTTTTTTTTAATAGAGATGCGAACACGGAATACGTGTCACATCAATATTCTTACTATTTTCAAACTAAGCTAAAATGCTTGTGCTATGAAAATAGGACTAACTTGCTAGTCTGGAGTGAGATTCGAACCCGCGACCTTTGGATCACGAGGCGAGTGTCCTAACCACAAGACCAACAAGCTACCGCTTATTTGGTCACGTTATTACTAATACAGTCATCTCTCAGTCATTTTTACTATTCTTAAATACTATATTTGTAAATGTATATAAATATATATGTTGTAATATGAACACAGTTTTATTAACTTATAATGACCTTTTTAAATTTACAAAACGCCTTTTTCCGAGTTTAGCTTCAAATTCATATTTTGCCTTATTTTATTTTTCCCTCTGACATTAATTACATTGTACATTATAGATTTTTTATATTTAGTGTTCTTTCTTAACGAGTCTCATTCTAGTTCTTATAATATTTTTTCGTATCATCTTGATTTCCATTAAGTTTTTGGCTAAATACTTTTAAAATTTAAAAAAATTAATATTCAAACGTTATAATATATTTTTATTATCTGTTTGAAGGTCCATCATATTGCGATCATTAAGGAAGCGGGTCGCGTATCGGGGAGGTTATTTTGGCCATTAGGGGTAACAAATTTAGAAACGGAGGCGTGTTGTGGAATGTGATTTGAGTAATGTGATTCTCAGAATTTAAGTTCATTAGAATTTCAGTGGTTTTTCAACCTATTTATTATAAATTCTTTGTGAAAAACCAAGTGGAATATTTATAATTGATGACTATCGAAAGAATGATTGGTATCAATCGTGTGGTTGGCGAATTCCGAGATATTTCAATTCTTTTAACAACACCAATGAGAGGGATCACTTCTCTCGAAACGATAGTAGTGATAAATTTAACCCAACGTGTGTATATTGCAATGTTTAATTTAGTTTTAAATAAAATAATCATGTTGCACCACAAAGTAACTGCCATATAAATCAATAATATTAAATTATTGTCACTTTCCCTTTCTTAATTTTTAAAATAAATTTTATCAAACTTTTTGTTTTTCTAGTAGAAAACAAAATGACTTTACTTGATCTAAATTAAAGAAAAACGACCAGCTGTGAACTTTGCTGCAACTTGGACGACATGGAATCTAATCTAGTGAGTGACTGTTTCTGTAAAGGTTGAAGAACCCGGCATGCACATCCTGGAGACAAAGAAGCGTCCCAAACAACATATGGATCTGATAAAATGCACGTGCGCATTGCCAGCGGCTTGCATTAGTGAAAACGAGCTTGTTTCTCCTGCCAAAAACAATTTTTGATGCACTCCAAGTGCACCGCGTTGAATCTAACCTACTTGTGTGTGCATTTAACATGATTAATCATTAACCCTCGGCGTACCGTTATGGAAAGTACGTATGGCAGTTACTTTGTGGTGCAGCATGATTATTTTAATTGACATTAAATTAAACATTGTAATACACATACATTGAGTTATATTGATGGCAAATACGTGAGCCAAACCGCGAGAAACCTTAATACAAGAATAAAGGAACATCTCCGTTGTTTAAAAAACAACAATTTCTCAAAATTCGCCAACGACATAATCAATACCATTTATTCTTTCAATAATTTATTTATTTATTTTATTTTTCATTTATTGGTTTTATTATTAGCCATATAATTAATAAATCTTGAAAAAAAACAATTATTGATGTACAGAGCCTTGGGCCAATTACAAGAAAACACGTATATACAAGAATATTATACCAGGATCGTTAAAAAAATAAGAAAAAACAATATGTCATATAAATAATAATCATAAATTAAAACTACCCATCTCGGTTCCTCATAAAGGATTGTTAGTGAACAGTTTGTAAGCCGTCGAAATCCAAAAGAATTTAAATTCTGAGAAAAATCTTATAAACAACATCTCATCCCACCAGATATCTCCGTTCCTAAATGTGTTTCCTCTGATGACTGAAAAAATCCTTTCCACTTCAAAATTTCTGCTTTTTTGTATGTATTTATGTACACTTCACAATGAGAGGGAGTGATTCTCTCGAAATGATAGTCGTGAAAAATATAACTCAAAGTCTGTGTGTGTATTACAATATTCAAATTCGTATAAATTAAAATTACGCATTTGTGTTTGTACGAGCGACAGTGCCTTCTTCTGGTTTGTGTATTCTGGGGTATCATGCTGTATTTTTACGACTTTTATGGCCGACATTTCGGATCCCGTTGCAGGGTCCATCATCTGGGCTGATGTACACATCAGCCCTGATGATGAGTACACGTTCTCGCTATTTCACGTTACTTGTCTGCGGAACACTTTTTATTGTGCTGTACGTGTTGCATCGATCACTATCGAGAGTATTCCGCTCGCAAGTAGGCGCTTAGTCGCTAGCTGCTACATGGTTCACTTTTCTATGGCGTGAGCCCGTTGTCAGAAATAACAACAAGTCCTCGCGCGCGCGCTCGTTCGCCTTTTATACAAAACGTTTATATCGCGATGCCTTGAGAACGTTCTAATAGTTTTCCCGAATTTCTAGTGGTTGTGAGAATAGCTCAGTTGATTCTAGATTTACATGAAGTGTTCGGGTGGCTATGATAATGCACACTTAGATTTGGTTATAAGCTCAGTAGACCTATGCTACTGCATGGGTGCGGAAGGGTTAAATAAACATTTTCATCGAAATGCAAATTTCCTTTGTGTTCATTCGTTGTGCCATAAATAATCTCGATGATGACACTACTCCGCAATAAAGCAGTGCAAATTTAATGTATAATGTGAGGTATGACAAATCGATTCCTAGAATGTATTTTTAATATTTGTCAAACTATGTCATGTTTCCGTAAATTTGTGCAATATCAAATAAGAAAATCAATAGTGTAAAACTAATCCTTGTAAAGATAGTCATTTTTTAATATTATCCTGCATATCTTAGATGTCTGCTGAGATAAAATATATCATTTATAGAATTAAGGGGTGTCAATATTGAGAGAGTAAAACAGTTTAAATATTTGGGCAGTATTATTACTGACAATCTGAACCCTGATGCGGAGATTAAATGCAGAATAGAGACAGCCCGTGCATCTTTTAATAAGATGAAAAGTCTACTCTGTAATGACGACTTAAACTTGAAGCTCAGACAGAGATTGATCAAATGCTATGTCTGGTCAGTTCTACTTTACGGTGTTGAAGCATGGACGCTGAAGGTGACTACTCTAAATCGCCTAGAGGCGTTCGAAATGTGGATACATCGTAAAATGTTAAGGATATCTTGGACTGACATGACTAGTAATGTTGAAGTTTTACGTAGAACAAATACAAACAGACAGTTACTCAACATAGTAAAGCTCCGTAAAATTTCATATTTTGGTCATATAATGAGAGGCAAAAAATACTCCATCCTTCAGCTCGTCATGAAGGGGAAGATTGAGGGTCGCAGAGGGGTCGGAAGGAGGCGGCATTCCTGGCTTCGAAACATCCGAGAGTGGACCGGGATAAGAAGCGTGGAAGAGCTGTTCCGCACTGCCCTGGACAGGGAAACTTTCTCCCAGATGATCGCCGACGTCGGGGGGACCCGACAGGGCACATGAAGAAGAAGAAGAATGATAAAAGAGATCACAGTGAAAGAAGTAAAAAACATATCAATATAATTATGTCTTTCTCTTTATATGTTATGGATGAGTAAAAAGTGATATATTTGAGTGAAGATGGGGATGTGAAAAGTGATTGCATTATCATGTGCAATATATACAGGATGTCCCGTATCTCGACGTCAAGCCGAAGTCGGTGATAGGCCAAGTCATAATAGTGATCAGAAGAATATTCAAAAATGTCATAAGAAGCATAATATCATATTCGGTTAAGTGACATATTGCATAAAGCATATCGTCGCTGTATAAATATATAATTAAGCCTTTGTGCCGTTTTAGTACATGCTGAGATAAACGAATGAAACTGTTTTAAAAATAATTGCATAGACTAAATTTATAAAAAATATGTTTAATAATTACTAGGCAGACTTACCAGATGAACGGCAATATTTTTTTAGTATAATCTCTATTATTTATATGAGAAATTGACAAATTGATTCATTCATCTGAGAATGTATTAAATAACACATAGGCTTAATATATACAGTGACAATATCACGCTTCCAGGCTGTTTTTAAAAGTGTAACATACAAACGGCGAAAATTACATTAATAGATTTCACATAACCTGTTTTTGTTTTTAATCGTAGTCCGTTACTTAGTTCAGAAATCATCCCTTTCTCATATTTGATTTTATGAAAATGCGGAGGCAAATGGGATTTACTTCTTAAAAGTTGTTAAAGAAACATAGTGGATAAAAAAAGAGAATAGTGCAGACGACAGACTCTCATTCTTTTCAAAGACCCCTCCCAATCTTGCTCTAGGGAGAATCTTATTTCCTTACAAACTTCGAACAAAATGTAGTCTTTGCAAGCCTTGTTGCCATATTCCTGAGCAAATACATTACTTTGATTAATCTAAATCCACGAGCAGCATGTCCTGCTAGGAGTAGGAGTTGTTAACAGGTACCCAACGGCCTCGCAGGTGTTTACTTCTAGGCCTTTGTGTTGTGTTCGATTACAAAATGTACACATACTCAATAGATGTTACGAATGTAACAGAACTTATGTAATGAGTAGGTACACGTGAAAATAAGCCAACATTTAAAGGTCAGTAGCATTTGATTTGTAGCAATATGCCACCGACAAGGTCTGAGATCGGGATCCCGATTTTTAGAGTCCAAACTGGGATTCTGCCGTCCACTTTCACCGGTTAGATCAGTTGGAAGAACGAAAATATTTGAAAATATAGATTCTATAATTGACACAACATACTTACGACGCAGGATTCATCCTCTCGAAATCCTCATGAACATATAAAAATAATATAAAAGTGAAAGGTTATAGAAATCGTAGAAGGAACATTCGTACAACATATTATACCTATTATAAAAAATAATTTCACAGAGGTTACATGTTGAGTCGTAAGACATCATTTTTCCCATTATGGAAACGAATCCGAAACATGCAGCTTTCCTTCGTTTGATAGTTGCTATTAGCCCTGTTAACTTATTCGTTTTAGTACTAGTGAAGGTCAAACCGTTATTTTAAGCGTTATTTGTTCAATTCAATTCAATTCAATTCAATTTATTTCACGATAATGTGTACATGACAAACAAAATGTAAAATAACATAAAATCTGGTCAAAGGTGTAGGAGAATTCCGCTTCGGAAAACCCCCTCAGACACATGGAATATATCAATACCCAAAGCAATTTTGTTCAGCATAGCTGTGGCTCTTCCAACAGGCATAACCATCGGCAGGTTGGTCCTGTATATTGGAATGTGAAACAATCTATGCTGACGATGTCTAGTGTAATTATCAGGAACATACAAACCAATGCTCTGCATAATTTCAGGATTATCGATCATACCGCGCAACAATCGATAAAAATGTGTAATCAAATACACATTCCTTCTAGTCTCTAAACTATTGTAGCCAAGTTACCTGATTGTACCGATGATCGGTAATTACGATATCTGTGCTATTCTGAAAATAGCAATATTGGGATGTCAGATCTTTATCCCAACACTTGATAGACGAAAATAAAATAAATAAATAAACGAGACGTAGGTATACGTCGGTTTTCGGCGTTCGTCGTACTTAAATAAGAAGATTTGTATATTTTCACGTATCTCTCTCAAAGTAAATGAAAACCTTTATCTGCGATGTCCAATTTCTCCGGTCTGGTCTGACAGCTGCCCTCCGCCGCAAACGTAACCTCACAATTCTCATGTTTCGACTAAAATTACATGAAATAAGTACTAATATTGTATTTAAAGCTTATAGGAAAAAGATTATTTCATATGCACTTATTAATTTCTACTCCCACAGCGTCCTGATGTAAAATTATGGCAAAATTGTCAATGTCACGTTGGAACATAGAAAAGAGAAATATTGTTGGACTCTATTTATATTTCACGTATGACGGATAACCGTCGTGTTCTCCCTCTGACACACTACCTACATATACATACGTCTCGTTTTTTTTTTAATTTTCGTCTATTAAGTGTTGGGATAAAGATCTGACATCCCAATATTGCTCTATTTTCAGAATAGCACAGATATAGCTGTTATGTAGTACCTACCGATAGTTGTCCGTCGAATTGCGAAAAATTAGTTACCTAGCAATCATTCACACAATCAGATTCTTAAATAACGGTTACTGTGTCACAGTTATTTAAGAATTGTAATACTTTACACATACACTTGATGGTAATTTGGTCATCCCTGGAGATTTTTGCACATCAGTACCGACATGTCCCAAATGCTTCTAGTCTTTCAATAATAGCTTCCCTAAATGTCCAGACGCCGAATCCATAAAACGACACGGGCACGACATAGCATTTTACGGCCCTGCAACGTGTTGTTCAGACTTATGTTTCTCCATACGTCACATTTTATTTATTTATTAATACTACATGCATAAAAAAAACTAACCCATAAAAACCAAGTTTTTGCAATACTCCCTTTCTCATTTTCGGGTTTCGTGCCTACCAGATGCGTCGGAGTCTTTTCATACAACTTACTCAGTTGTATGAAAAAACCTTTAAAAATTTAAAAAATCCAAAATTATACTATAATTATTAATTTTTTTAACGAAAATTTGATAAATCTTTTTGATCGTCGCCACGAGTCTGCTTGCAAAGTTTCAGCTCGATTGAATCACGGGAAAAGAGTAAAAAGAGATGTTATGTTACCAGCTAATCGGTTGTCAACTTTCAATTAAAAATTTGTTTGGATGAGTTAACGCCTGGAAAGGGCGATATTTTGAATCAGGCCCATCTGGTGGTTGTGTTAAATTCTTATATGATGGGGTGTAAAAGCAAAGGAAACGATATCCCTTTCGGGATCGCTGTGGATCGGGATCCCGAATATGTTTTTTTTTGTTTATGGAGCTGAATAGCAATTAACGGCAATGCCTTGCATTTTTATTTCAGCAATTTTAATAAAATGTTCATTATTAATCATTGCATTAAAGTTTTTGTAGGCGTTTTTCCAAGCATCAATCAGTCAATGTAGTAGAGTATAAACTTCTTACTAGTAGTAGTTTATATTTCTATGTTAGGTTGATAAAATACAGCAAATATTATTCAAAACTATTTTCAATATTTGAATGTGACATTAACATTAGTTTTAAGTACTTACTAAAAGCTCTATAGACATATACAATTAAACATTCAAAACATAAAAAATCTCGTCCGATTTTTCAGTTCGGGATTGATCTCATAAAATGCCTCTAGATCTCGCGGGATTGCATTCCCTCGTATTAAGCAATAGATACCCATTTATCGGCACTGGAATTGAAATTTAATGAGAGGTAATGCCAACTCATTTTTTAGCACCGGACAAGAAAGGTTAATGTGTGCGTTCACGTTCACGTACATAGTACCTGACTACCGTCACGCATTTAAATCATTTGCGCATCTTTATCGAACCGTAAACATGTCGCTTATTATTTTGAAGAAATACCGTATTTTCTGAAATGTCACTACGAACGAAATATGACTAGTTTCAAAACATGTCCGCGACTTTGGTAAAGTACGCCGGCTACACGACTTGGTGGGACACGTAACCGAGAAATAAATTGCCGCAGCTTCTACTTCGGGCGCACTCCGCTAGAGGCGAGTTCTTTTATTTTGTTATTCTCTTGGAACCGGCGTGCAGGTGACTTTGTCACAGTTACATTATTAAATTCGTTATTATTTTATAAAACAGTCTAATATGATTACATAAAACAACGATAATAATGTAGGAGTTCCATCACATTATTTTAAAAACTTTTTTAAAATTAAGTATGATTTATTTATTAATGAATTAATATGTAGGTACATCAAGATTATAAAATATGAAATATGAAAAACAGCAATATCAAAAAATTAAGTCTCCAGTCAGCAATTGTATGCTGGTATATTAAGATTTTTTTTTTAAATAGGTACATATATTAATAACGCAAGTCTTGTCAGTAGTTTCACAATATTTAGTTCCTTTATGTTTATTATATGAAACTATCCAATTTACTTTATATTTTCAGATAATGTTACAAAAACGTTGAATTTTCGCTTCAAATAAAGAGTTGAATAATAAAAAAATTCATTATCGTAAAAAAAACACGTATAGTTGAATTTGTATTGAATGTGCCGCCTTAAACAAGTGATGTCGGAGAATTAATTTAATATCCTGGGTATCCAAAAAAATAATAATGTAATTTTGTGTTTACGCCAAGCTGATATAGGAGCGCATGTAAAAAAAGTCTTTTGTGAATATTTTTTCTTTCGTTGATAATTCATTCTCGTTCACTATTCTTTGTGATTTTAGACAAAAAAGAGTCAAGTGGTTAAAAAGTTTACGCAGGGTCCTAAAGAGTAATTTAATAAAAAATTGGTTTAAGTCTGTCTGTGGGGTGTAGGTTATCTTATAAAACGGACGTGTACTGTTATTAAGTTTGTTTATTTTTTTGTAAAATTCTAAAAATGATAGTTTTAATTGAACCTTAATAATAAGAAAGAACATTTTTGAATTTTTTTGGAGAATTTATCGCTCGGATAAGAAGGGAGCATTTAGAGGAAACATCGGTGGCTATTATTTTATAACATCTAGAATTTTCGCCTTAACAAACACAAATCGTTGGCGTATTGCGTCCGCTTTAACCTTTCCCCTCCGGTCTGTAAACTGAGTTGAAATTGCCTCTAATTATGTGGATATCTCTGTACATACACTGAATGCAGATTCATATTTTAAACATTCCTCTGTAATGTGTTTATGCATTGGATTAAATAATAAAAATCTTTAAATATTCATCGGTCTGATATTAATTTGCTAACACGCGTATGTATTGGGATGTGGAGTGGTGCGGGGAGCGCAGTGCGTGGTACTCAACTGCGCGTGATACCGGATTCATACTCTGTAGTAGCAGGTAGCGAAGGGAAAAACTTCATTTCAAAATGAAGACTACAACACACACACGTTCACCAGTTTGAAGACTACAAAGTGTACACTACAATTGTAGTACTACGAAATGAAGTGAAGTAAATGAAGTAAAGTAGTGAAGTAATTGTAGTATTAATGAAGTGAAGTAATGTAATGAAGTAATTGTAGTATTAATGAAGTGAAGTAATTGTAATAATAATGAAGTGAAGTAATGAAATGAAGTAATATAGTGAAGTAAATTTTTAAATGAAATGAAGTATTTTTTTCCCAAAAGAAAAAAAAAAAAAAAGGTCGCCAGACTGATTTGTTCGTTCGATTCTCCGTTTAGCTACATCAACTTCCCAAAAATTTTTTCATAGCTCCCAAAATTTTTCAAACCATGGGGGGGGGGTTGTTACAGATTCCAGAAAATTCTTCATATATCTACATCAACTTTCCAAAAATTTCACGTAAAAAATACACTATTTAAAATGTGTTTCTCATACTTTCAATAACTTTGAAGTGTATGTACTTTGTAGTGTTCGCTTTGAAATGAAGTGTACTATTTGAAGTTTATACTTTCAATAACTTTGGTGTTTGTAGTTTGTAGTGTGCACTACACATCAAAATGTGCGAAGTGTGCACTTCAATGTAGTGTAGTACTACATTGTAGTAGTGAGTACAGAGCGGACCCATCACTAGTAGCAGGGCGCACGCTGGCCGAGTTGGACGTATCGTTCGTGATGGTCAATTTTTTTCTCATTTTAGCACTTTTACACAATAATTGATGCATCTGTTCATTAATATATATTAATATTTATCCGACTTAAGGGTAGCAAATGTACATGTTTTATATAACCTTTACCGTACGGGAAAGGTTAACATGCGTACCTATTTTGTTTCCATTACAATATAGGGAATTCAACTAACAGTCAAACTCAGCAGGAGACACTTGTCTCTCAGCGGTGGTCTATGATACTCTCCGCCACCTCTCATATGGGAGTATATCACATTACTAAACTACATAGGACATAAATAAAAAAACAAACGGTGTACAAGTGTTACCCTACAGCGCTTTCATAACGTGGGACAGTATTTCATATCTATTTTTATATTTAACCCCTTTTCCTTTCTTTTTTACATGCTTTTATTATGTTTCACTTGTCTGTCACAGAAGAATCTTGTAATCAATATTTGACTCACTTCCTGGCCAACGATCGCTCTGAAATTTCGCAGAGATGCGTGTTAATATAATATTAATAGTATTAATATTAATTTGGCTAAGTTAATTAAAGTACCGAGAAAAATTAAAGTGGTGTTTTAAATGTCACCGAATTTAAAAGTGACACAACTTTTGAGGTTACCTAGAGACTTTTAAGTGCGCACGGATTATAACCGTGCGATCTTAAATCATGATTTGACGTGGTCAACTCAGAGCTGGAGTGCAAAGATATAACACTCTACTGTCGTCATGGTCAAGGCTGAAAAATCGCTTCGCATGGCGAGCGATCTGTGCTCGCTGGGCGTTCGTACGCTAGCGCGCTCACGCACTTTCTATTCTGGCTCGTTTTGGATATAGTACAAGGTAGCGGTATTTCTCTCCACGGCGATGACGGTACGCGTCATCTTACACTAACAGTTTTGCTATTTTTGGACAAAAATAGGGTAATTTCACTTTTTTAAATCTTAACTTTGGTTTAGAAAATACGTTTGTGAAAAAGATTTTCTTTCAATATGTATATTAACATTAAAAAACGATTGACTATAACACGTAACAGCAAATTCGCATATTTAGACGTTCATTCGTTTTTTACAAAATAAGGCGGAATTTTTGTGTAGTGTGTCCATAACGTCAGGGAAAAAGTTTCGTATGGTACCCAAATGCAGAAATTCATTCCCGAAAACTGAAACATGAATCCAACATTAATTCATCAATTTTCGGTAAGTTATCGGATTTACCTTGTGAAAATCCGTACTCCATTATTTTAAACGTATTCTTAGATAGTTATTTTATTAAAATAGGTCACAAACAGGGCAAAATCTATACAAAAACCGTACAAACGCCATTAAAAACAAAGCGAAGACGAACGCTTACCATAGAAACGAAACAAATTACAGTGACAGACACCATAGATCATTCTTGCCAAAAACGTCACGACCAATCACATCGCGTTTTAAGGAATCGATTTTTATTATAAAAATTATGAATGAAAACATTATCCCACATCATTCATACTGAGTTACAAAATATAATTTATTTTTCTGAATCTATTCATCGATATCTGTAAAATGTGAAATTACCCTATTGTGATTATATTAATGCATTTTTTCCCAAATACCAAATTTTTGCATTTTTTGTATTAATTTTAAAATAATAATATCTATTCTTTCAATTTACTAGATTCTAAAAGTTGACAATTATGTAAAAAGGGTTAAAAAAGCACACAAAGTATTAAGTATTTTTTTAAAACAGTGTTTGTGAAAACAAAAATTAAAAACTATATAAACAGACTTTTAATATATTAAAAATAATCGTTTACTTTTTAATATTACTGAAAAAAAGAGACATTCTTTCTTCAATAGTTTAGGTTGTGTCATTTTAAGAGAATATAAAATACATGAAACTAGATGAAAAAAATTGAAATATGATATCTTTCCAAACAAAAATATGATAAAAAATGCTAGATGTGGAAAAATTTTGTGGATTTTTCTTACTTTTGCGTAAAATTTTGAAGATTAAAAATATCGATATGTATGATGCGTTTTTGGATACCTAATTATTATTTATCTCAGTTAAACTCAGGATAAATAGCCACAAAGATTTTATGAAGACACATTGATTAATGATTGTTCAACAAGTACTGAACAATACAGAGTAAAGTGAATACATCGTCTAGTACGAAGGTGATTAATCTTCACGTTACAACGTCTGTAGATTGGCTTACATCCAATCTATAATCCAACTCTCTTTCAACTTTTACGAATATTTTTAGAGACCGTCTAGAGACAGACAACATTTTAACCATTTTCGATTGCGAAAATGATTACTCAGTGCCGGAATAGTTTGTTTTACTTGATGAAAGCATTTTCAAACAAGAATAATTTATATACGTGAGCTTGTTAATAGTTTTCACTGACAAAAGCTGCCTGTGGATTTAATCAGAAAATACTTTACAAACTGGAGTCGTTTCAATGAGACGTGTTGGTTTTATTTGACAACGGCGTTGAAACAATACAGTAACATTCCGTTTTTCATATTTTCGCGACATTTCTGACAACATGAATTCACCCGTTTGGTTTATAATTGAAAAATGTAGGTACCTTCATAATATTATACGTATCCACCTAATTCGGAAACATGTTTTTAAATATTTATTCTGAAAAGTTAGTCAAACAAAAGGCATTTAATTATCAAAATTTATTTTGCTTTAACCGATACTAGGAAAATTTAAAATCCACTCAACCGATTAATACGACGCTAAGAGCATGTCAATTTTGAATGATAGAGAAACATTAAGACATCTGTCAAATGTCAATATTTATATAATTGTGACGAAAATATTGGCTTTAATTAATTATTTGAACTATTTGGATGAAGAAATTAGTAGATGTATGCAAAAGAAATTGATTTCAACCAACTTTCAAAGTAATATGAGTGCTTATTTTGTATATTTATTTCATTATATTTTGATCTATATGCCATTACTGCACAACTGTTGGGTGTTTAAAAGTGATATTGCATATTATATTAGAATTGATATAGCATTGCATATGTAGACATTTAAAAAATATTTTTGAAATAAAAACAAAGATGCAATTTCTGCTGCAAGTCTTTATGAATCCCTTATAATCTAGATTTCTCTCACTAAACATAACACATTGATGAGACTATGTAGATTCACAATTACTCTCCAAGGGTCTCATCTAACTAAAATCGAAAATATCGTAAATCTAAATTAATTAAATAATTACATGGCTATAAATAAACACGTCCTGTCTATTTTTGAGTGTTGGGTTGTAATCACTTAGAATGAGGAATCGTAAATCAACGTCTTGTCTATTTTGAAATGTCGGGGTAACAATCACCAAACTAACAATATTGTTATTTTCATAATCGGTCGGTATATTTGACTAATATTGAATTTATTGAATATATTGTCGGTTCTTGTAATGAAAATGACATTTTAAAACTTACTTTTTTGAGTAGCTTGTTGCTCTTGCGGTTAGGACTCTCGCCTCGTGATCCAAAGGTCGCGGGTTCGAACCTCACTCAGACCAGCAAATTAGTCCAAGCAGTATAAGCGTTTAGCTTAGTTTGAAAATAGTAAGAATATTGATGCGACACGTATTCCGTGTTCGCATCTCTATTTAAAAAAATAAAAATGTCATTTTCATTACTCTCCCAGGCCTCTTATATTTTTAATAATAAAATCATTAACTACAAATTAAAGATTTATCGCGTGTTCAAATACTGAACTATGAAAGGACATTTTTTGAATTGGATGGTAATTAGAGCCTCCTATCCGAATATTCGATACTCAAATATATTCGCTTGTTTTTAAGTATTCGTTATTCGAATACTTTAAAAAGTATTCGTAAAGTATTCGTTCATGTTTATATTATAAGATTATTAATATTTTTCCAAACGAAACAAAGGTTTACGAACCCTGAAAGTCATTTGCAAGGATATTCAGTTTATACCGCTATGGGCTATATAATGAAGTCGGACCTCAAAGATGTAAACGCCGTATTGTCGGACGTCTTTTGCATTTGCCTTTTTTTAAAAGTCATGCTTATCTTTAAAGTTTTATTACAATAAGCACGGTGGAGTCAACGATGGAGACGGCTTTTTCATAAATACTTGAGCCGACAAACAAGAAATTATATACAAAATAATTTAAAAAAAACTCGCACGTGGGATGTGAGATATGAAGTAATATAAACATATCTAAAATTTTGTCAGTTATCGAGAGAATACTGACTCGTCTGTATCTTATTTTATAATGTTTTTATATATGTATATTTAAAAAATAGATTTTTTTTATTTGCGTTTTTTTTAAATTTGTATTTCTAAATTCAAAATTATTTTTTAATATATTTTTTGTTGTTTTTCATAACATATATTTTTAAAAATTTAAAAATATAATTTCTCTACAATTATGATATTTTTTTAAATATATAGAATGTATTTATCTGTATTTATAATCCAAAGTAAATTATTCTTTTCTTAAAAATTTTACGAATATATTCGAATATTCGAATATATTATCATTAACTATTCGATATTTGAATAGTTGAAATCACGAATATTTGGAGGCTCTTGGTAATTATGTAAAACAAACTATCAATCCGCTGCTGTTTAAAAACTAGATCGGTTAAAATGGTTTCAATTGCGATTTGTTTTGGCATCTGGCTTTGACAGTAATCCATCGACGCAGAAACAAAAGAATGTTACGTGCATTGGCGGCAATATTGTGTGCCCAGTTTATTTTACGCATTTCGAATATAAAATGTCACAAACATCCATTGGAAACGTCCAGTAGCCATATTTCGGATAAAATTTCCCGCCATTCTGCATGTCAATTATTACTGTTTCGGCCGGATGTCGGTGCTGCCACGTTTATATGAAAATTCCTCATCGATTGAAACGGTACCTGCCTGCCTGTGTATTGGAAAAATTCAACCGGCGCAACGTAATATTAACCCGCTTAGTTGGAAAACCAATAGTATAAAATAAAGGGAATTTAACATATTAAAGTTTGATATATTTTCCGATACTAATACTATGAGTCGCAAGAGGATAGTTGAAATCAATTCACAATCTGAAGCTACAATTACAAGATACGTCAACAATCAAATAAATCATTAATTATCATCGAAAAATTTGGCAGTTACTTCGTACTGCAACATTTTAGTTTAAAACTAGTTGTAACCCGTCAAAAATGACGTTAATTTTACATGCCACTTCCTAAAGAATAAGTATTTACTTATTTTACACCCATGAAATAGTAATATCGACTTCTATCAAAATATTTAATTTTTTTTATATTTCCCCTGCCGGCAGTTAAATGTACAATTCTAAATCCTGGCAATCGGGTGGAACATGAAATGGTTTGCGTCATTGTTAAGTCCTGTATGTACTGTATTTTTGGCGGGTAATACAGGCTCGGCGATACCAACATCGCTATCGTTGCTGCCTTCGGGTTTGCTGGCCCGGGGTTCAAGTGTCATCTCCGGCCGTTTAATTTAGTTTTTTACAGACGTTACATGAAGATACGGGGATAGATAGACAGACAGACAGACGGACGGACAACGAAATTATTATGTTTGATATGATTTTATTTAAATTTTGTAATTCAAACACAATAAGAGTTATTAATTACTACTATGGTTTCGAGAGTTAAATATGCCTGATGATGAGAGGGACTGCTCCTTTCGAAACTGTAGTAGTCATTAATAAGTCGTATTGAGTGTGTGGAAGGTACATAGTTAAAATAGAATTATTTTTAAATTTAAAACGTCATTGACTAATCACAGTGATATATCATTGTACCTTCGACAAAAAGGACGTTCACCGACTTCAAAAACGACATCCAATAACACAACACATTTACAAAGATACAGTAATATCGAAACCCAATACTGTCAATGTCATGACGTCTGACAGTAGAACCACCTATGGTTTGATAGTTTGTCATTACTATGAAATAGTATATATATGTCGCCGTTGGTAAAAGAGACTACCTACCATATTTTTTTATTTGATTATGAAACAATATTCTTTTCAATGCAATTATACAGGGTGCACCAGAGCTAGCAGCAGCAACTTGGCCGGTAGATTCCTGACTATGTTATGAGTCTAAAATGTTCAAGCAACCATGACCTAATATCAATAGTTATAGCGATATGCAATATCAAAGTTTGCAACTTAAATAAAATGATAAAAACCTTGTAAATAATTTCTTAAATTTTTGCAAGGTTTTTATCATTTTATTCGACTTGTATTAAAGCGGATGAATTTTTCATAATCGTCATAATTTACTGTAATGATAGTTCAACTTTTTGCAAAAAATAAGTAAGAAATATGAAAAAACAATGCAAACTTTGATATTGCGTATCTCTATAACTATTGATATTAGGCCATAGTTGCTTGGACATCTTAGACTCGTAACATAGTCAGAAATTTACCTCCCAAGTTTCTGCTACTAGCTCTGATACATGCTGTATATGGTGACCCATTACTTAAGCCGGATATAAATATCCCACAATCCTTTTATATTATATTTGGTAACCCTAATATTTGACATTTGTTATCTGCTGCCATTGAAGTTATATTTTTTTTTTATATTACGGGGTGTTTAATTTTTTTCATATTTGAGACCTCACGACAACGTCAATTTGATAAAGAGTACCATTAAGTTACTATATTTAAAATATAGTAACTTAATAGTAATTCTTGTATTTTTTTTATTAACAAAACATTTTACGAATTCGTCGAAAATTACGCTGAGACCATTCAAAAAGTTTGTGAAATTATTGGTATACATATTTCAATTAATGAGTCCACCATTCGAAAATTAATTTAATAAATCGAGGAAACTGCAGCCGGCAGTGAAAGTATCAATAAGTATCCAGAAACATCAACAGTTTGTCGTCCTCAACAATTGAATATTAGCAGAACCAGTTCGCAAAGAATTCTCACTAAAGACCTTTACCTCCATCCCTATGCGACATGACGCGATGCGATTTTTTCCTTTGAGGTTTTGTAAACTCCAGTCCTAGCAAATCACAAACAATTCCTGAATTTAAAACAGTAATCAAACGCGTCATTGCTAAAATTAAGCAAACTGCCTTGCAAAAAATCTTCAAATTTTTTAAAAAATGGGTCAGGGTATGCCAACACAGCCGCGGCGCGACAGTCATTTGGTCAACACCTCAATAATCTCAACACGTCAACTTTATAAATCACTAAAAATTGCCCAATTAAATACTTATTTGGTGTGTTTCATATTAAAATTAAATCCGGCGTATCGGATGGACCACCACTGAATATATTTTCCGTTTAAATTAGCCGTTTTATTAGCCAAATTTAGCCAAATTAGCCGCAAATCATGAAAGTGATTTGCGGCATGATTTGGAAGCAGAGAGAAAGTACAGCGAGAGGGCGTATAAAAAAACCAACCCATAAAAACCAAGTTTTTATTATACTCCCTTTCTCATTTACTAGTTAAAACAGGTTTAGCTCTCACCCTACGCGTTGAGCTCGAGTCGGGCGACGTTACAAAATTGATTAATAAAAAATTTCGAAAAATCCAAAATTATACTATAATTATTAATTTTTTTAACTAAAGTTTTTTAAATCATTTTTATCGTCGCTACTTGTCTGCCTGAAGAGTTTCAGCTCGATTCGATCACGGGAAAAGGGTTATAAATCGATCCAAAGTTTTTTCGTCAGACAAGCAAGCAGATGCTACGAGTTAAAAGAAAGGGAGTAAAAGAATCTCAGATGGTTAGGTGTTTCGCGATTTCAATACAGCGTATTTATTTTATTCTAATTCGAATTTATTTAGAATCAAAATACTCTACCCGGACAAGCGAGCGAACAAAGTGTGTTTTGAACGCCTTCTTTTAGTTTTTTCAAGAAACGTGCTTTAATCAATTGAATTTGAATTTTAAGAGACGCTTGCTTGGAATTTCGCTCAAATGTAAATAGTGTGTAGGATTGCCTAAAATCTAAGGTGGGTGGATAATTTATTCTTTCGATGGATTTTCGTTTAAAAATGTTTGCCCATACCTAGCCCGGTCTCCGTTAAAGGAATCTTCGGATAAATACAAGTTTATTTTCGCTTTTGAAAATATTTATTATATAAGAGCTGAGAGCCGTTCGGAGTGGATTCATCTAGATTACATTAGAACTGTATTACGTCGGAATTGAAATAAATGAATACCTCGTCTACGCGAGAAGGATTATTGATGCGAGTTTAAACCGTAAATTTATATTATACACTCTAAGGGTGTAATGGGGGGTAGTCTCACTCACAAATAACGTATACAGTTTAGGGGTAGCTTATTTTCAGGGTGAATAATGATTCGATGATCCAATTTAATTCCATTATTCGTCTTCAGGCACTTGTGTAGTCAACTTAGCTAATAGTGAGCGTGGATTATGGAGTGCTGCATAACATAAGATAAGATTATTTTAATTCACAATAAACTAAGATTTGTAATACGTACAAGTTGAGTCATATTTATCACTACTATAGTTTCGAGAGAAGCATCCGTCATCAACAGTAATTCATATCTAACTTAAATACAGAATTTGGTCGAACTACTCAAGTAAAGAAGTAAGTCGCTTAGTGGGGAGGATTTATTTAGTTATTAGGGAAACAAATTTTTTCTCGACATATAGTATTAAGATATTTGTGCGTTTCGTTGTCTACGGTCACCACACACACCACATCTCAAAAGCATCGATCCGACATCCCTCTATTGATTTTAAAGTCCTCGATTCCACACTATAAATCCACAATATTGTGTATACCCAACACCTTACAGGCCTGATTTTGATTACATATCTTTTTGATTCTGGATGTAACTACTACTTTTCGTCTCCTAAATTCAATTTTTAAATGATTATCGTTTTAAGTAAAAGGTTAATTTCTTATAATACACTGGTTTTCTTTATTCCTTTTACTAATTTCTTTTATTTTTCTTCTTGAAAACACAAACTGTACGAATACTTAGCTTATTGTTTGTTTTTTAAAGGTAAAAATAATTTTGAAAGCACCAAATAGTAGTAGTTAAGATAAACAGATTTTTCTATTTTATAATTAACATATAGCGTACCTACATATATAAAATGCATATTTAATTTACGAATGGCTTCATAAAGGAACGTCGACGAACCACTGACGAGCAGGGCTCGTTTTGTAAATAAAATACGTTATCAACAGGTCCCTTAATGACCCTTACATTTTCTTATTTATTTTTAACTGCTAATAAAAATGCAAACTTCTATCCTAAAAACACATTTTTGGAATTTTTCTTTGTTTCTTCGCATTTCTTGTTTTGAATTTTATTTTCAAGGAGACTCGTTCCCCCAGTTTGATAAATAATATCAAGGAGATAAAAAACGGCATAGTTACACTCTCAAATAAAATCAATCGGTAATTTATTATCTAACTGTCAGTCTTTGTACGTTTTTTCATTGTAATATATTCATTATTTCTCGATATTATTGCCATGTTCAGAAATAATGAATTGTGTAAAAATTATACAAAAAAACTGAATGTATTATGTAGATACGAAGAATTGAAATATTGAGAATTGGAGAAAACAAAGAAAAATAAAATACACTTCTTGAAAGGGGAAAGGCTTGTTAATAAATTAATCATTATGTGTTTAATGTATTGTATTATTTTTCAGGTAGACATCAATTATGATTTATTAATTTCTAGTATTTAGTATCTAGATCCAGTTTATGAACCTTCGCCTCTAGATGTAGGACCCTTACATTATTTTTGCCAAGCAAGTGATCATGTTCAATACTCTTAGGGCCGGTCGATTTGCTAACGGATGGCCGTTCGCTTGTAAATGTTACTGACGCTCGTCTTATAATTTTTTTTACCGACCGTAAGTATCGCAATATCGTTCTGCTCTTGTCTACGATTTTAGAGCTGTCAAAGACGAATTAATATATTTTTTCTATGGAAACGAAACATAAACTAAAATTTCTCGCTCGCACCGAATTTTTGGGATATTTCCCACAACACTACACTGGCAGTAGCCTTTGAAACCCCAAGTTGATGTCTGCAGCAGCTAATAATATTGATCCAATAGCATAGAATCTCAAAGCAACAAGCAATTTTATGGTTGGTGATAATGTTAGATTCCTACGCGTGGGATTCGAACCCAGGTCACCTGGGTTCGAATCCCAATAGTAGCCTAATATTTTTTCGTGAATTAGATTTTTCTGTATGTCTTTCTAATTGATTAATTAATTTGGTTGTAAAGATTAACAGTATTGGGTGGATAAGAGTGGCATCTATAACATCAATTATGATTATGATAGTATGAGTACGGAATTGGAAAGATTTGTGTACATCATTTTGGATAAGTAGTAATAGTAAAATTAAATAAGAATAATAAAAAAAAAATGTAAAGACTATGATTGAAAAGGGTGTGTACTAACAGGACTGTAGGAGTGAATATCTGGGAAGATCGTGCCAGGGTCGAAAACTGGCAAAGATTCAGATACTAGTAATGTATAAATTTATATATCGCTTTACAAGAAATAAAAAGGTATTCTCTAATGAATATTCAATTAATAATATAACATTATCTACCAAATCCGAAAGCAAAGACCTTGGGGTGATACTTGACAGTAAATTAAATTTCAACAAACATATCGATTATATAGTCACCAACGCATCATCTATGCTTGGTTTTGTCATACGCACATGTAAACATTTCAAAAATATCAGTACCCTCAAGACACTTTATTTCTCATACGTTCGTAGTATTTTAGAATATGCATCTCAGGTGTGGAATCCAGGTTATGCAGTACACGAAAATAGAATTGAAAGCGTCCAAAACAGATTCCTAAGATACCTAGACCTCCGTTCATTTAGATCTCATATAAGCAATGAAGACTCTGCGAAGTTTTTTAACATGCAGACCCTAACTCGTCGAAGAAACATAGCTGACGCGGTGATGCTATTCAAAATAACACACAATCTAGTTGATAGTCCGGAACTTCTTCAACGAATATCTTACCACATCCCAACTCGCAATAACAGACATTCACCTACTTTTCATCTCCCCTTTTGTAAGACCAACTCAAAACAAAACTCCTTTATGTACAGATCCACAAATTCATTTAACACAAACTATCACCACATTGACATTTTCAACGCAACAATAAGAAACACAAAACAAACAATATCTACACTACCGCACCCAAACTAATTTGTACATTATATCTTCCCTTCTACTCCCGTCCCACATTCCCCTCCACCCTCTTCATTCGCTATTAATGTATGTTAAAGTAAATTTTTAAATTCAGTGGAAAATTTTTAAGATTGTTTTGCTGTTAACTTTTCCCAAAACAAAATAAATAAATAAACACACAAATACACACACTCACACAAACTCACTATTGGACATGTTTTTTCTTATTTTTTATCGATTGTATATATGTGTTTTCTTGTAATTGGCCCAAAACTCTGTACATCAATTATTGTTTTTTTCAAGATTGATTAATTATATGGCTGTAAGAAAACCAATAAATGAAAAAAAAAAAAAAAAAAAATACATTACAAGGCAAAGAACCTCAGATATTGGTTACGTGATGATGATAACGAATACGAATAATACAAATATATTAGACAGCTAGTTTTATCCCTAAATCATCGCATAAATGCGCCCCTAGCTTTGACCGGTAGTCAAAATTAATTTAATTAAAAACAATATTTTAGCTTAATAGCGAGGTAAAATATATAACATGTGTATGCAGAATTTGATCCAAACAAGGGAAACACATAGCCCTAGAATGCAAGTGAGCAGCATTTGGAACGCATAACATTCTCCGCAGGGGTAGGCAGAAAAGATACATTGTCACACTCTTTTGTCCTGGCACACCACTTTTGCCTCATCCATTTTGATACATCTAATTTAATTCGTCAAGTCAGGTCTTTCGCGGACGCCCTCTTACCACACAATTTTTGAGTAATCGAGATCATGTCCATATATTTCAATATGTCCCAAAATGCAGAACGGATGTAATGAATAGGGATATCATAACGCGTAGTGTGCAACTTTTATGTATTTAATGTATTTAATTAATTAATTAATTTTAATTTATGTATTTAATGACAGCATTAAAGGCGTGTGACAAAAGATTGCTTTTCACTCACCCCATAAATCTCTTGGTAAATGAAGCAATTTGTGATGTAATTACTAAAAATAAATTCATAAATCACATAAAAACCCCATAAATCTCTTGGTAAATGAAGCAATTTGTGATACAATTTCCAAAAACAATTAATTCATACATAATACATATTTATAGCAGATTTTATGCCCTGACGAAGGTGGAAGGTCTTACGCTTTGGGCAGGGTTCTAAAGGATAATTATGCAAAATTTGGGTGAGGCATTTCAAAGGGTGTAGAATTGTACACAGGACATTCAATTTTATTTTAAACAAATCAGTGTACCATAAAGATAGGTGTAAAAATTGTAAACAACTTTGATATTCCTTTTTTTGATTTTTCTCTCAGATTCATCTTCACAGCCGCATGTCCACCTTTTTAACGTTTTTATTAGGCTGCTTATTACGAAGGCTGTGTTTACTGAAAATTTCGTAGTGATATTTTTTCATTATCAACAGTAAATATTTCAATACGTTTATTATTCAAGAGATGTTTCGACTAGCGATTTAATTTTCTTCTTAACTTCCTAGGGGGCGAGGAGACTGGGGAAGGAGAGTGGGTGGGGAGGGGGGAGATATTTCTTGTGCTACATAAAGAAATAATGAAAATTGTTTACGTCAGAGAATAAAGAGCCGCTCCCTTACTCTTAGCGGAGGAAAACTTTAAGGGGAAAATATATATTCGCATACGCAGGGAATTTCTAATGCCTTTGACTATTTCAAAAACTTAATAAAACAATATTGGCTTATTATACGCGGAACAAAATATAATAAATTAAGCTTCTGAAGCTCGGCACGAAGCTGAGAGGTTCATTACGAGAAGTGTGTTGTTCATACATATTTGCTAAATGTATCTAAAGCGTATATTTAGATTCCCTTCGTGTTAATGTACCTGTAGTTAGCGCAGAGGCGCTTAGCCACGTAGGGGTCGCGCTAGTGGCCAGCGATCTCTTTCTCACTTCAGTCGCCAAGGTACGGCAGCTAGACCTCTTTCCATTTAAGGAAGACAATCGAATTAGTATGTGTAAGCTGTGCGTGTGAGGCACATTGCTTCATTGTGTTGGTGTCTATACCCGTAAACACCGACACCGCGAAACAATGTGCATCGTACGCACAGCTTACACATACTAATTCGATTATCTTTCTTCAATGGAAAGAGGCCTTGAATCGATTAGATTACTGTACAGTGTTGTCTTTCGCTTCGTATTGTATAGTACTATCTGACAGTAATGTTGTGAGAATATCTGAAAATATTGATTATTTTACACCTTGATGAGACTGAGATAAAATCACTTATCTCTTTGTTGTCAACAAGGAAAAATACGTCAAGTCTAATGATGTTATTACATATCAAAAAACTGTAATCCCCTGTAATTTTATGAGTACCTATTCGAAAAATATTACATATTGGCCAATTTTCCAATAAAATTATGAACAATATTAGTTTTACACAAATAAAACATCGGTACATTTTATTTTATCTCAAAAAATAAAATTATTTCTTAGAAAAATGTGAAATATACAAAAAAAATTAAAACCTAAATACAAGAGTAAAAGAAAATCGCCGTTGTTTAAAGAATAACAACTTATCGAAATTCGCCAACCATATAATTGATACCAACCATTCTTTCTATAGTTATAAATTAATACTATTTCACTCAGTTCTTCATGAAGCATTGATAATTAAAAATTAGGAAACCGTGGAAATCCTAAAGGACTAAAATTCTGAGAAAACACTCCCTTCCACAAGACGTCTCTGATTCTAAATTTGGTCCCTCTAATGAATGAAACGACCCGCTGCCCCACTCGAATGGGTTGACCAAATTCTCCACTTAGGTTAGTTATTAATTACACGATAGTTATTAATTACATGATGATAGTTATTAATTACATGATAATGAGAGAGACTGTTCTTCTCGATACTATTGTGTGCGTCACAAAGTTTAATTTAGTGTAAATTAAAAAGTTACAAAATTAACATTAATTTTGCCAGACTTTTATTGAAACTACCTAATCGTAAACCAAATCCTTTACGTTTTCATGTTTCTCATGCGAATACGTAGAAGTTGGAAATTTTAATGCGCACTCATTTTAACTCCTGAGTGCTAATAATACAGTGTGCAGCATTTTCTGATTTCCACAGCTCTGAAAGAATACAACCCTCAACTCTTGGAGTAGCTGCTCTGCACTGCTTTCAGAAGTAAAGCTCAAAGCCAGATCAAACAGTATTCCTACTACTCCACCATTAAAATAAAATAGTTCGTTTGCAAGGCTGCTTGAGCGATACGCCTCTAATTCTCTCGTAGATTGTAATAATACTTTTTACATCAAAATCTGATATATTTTTATATGCTTCAGAAAATAAAAATATTAAGAAAATATTTATCAAAAAATATTAAGTTTACCACCCGGATATGAATGCGGAAATTACTGATTTCGTTATGTTGTTTATTTAATACTAGCTAGCCGCGCGGCTTCGCACGTAGTAACTTTTAGTCATATTTTATTAATTTGTGTGTTAACCTTAACACATAGATATACGTCGTCGCGGATTTTTTATAGAATTTTTAGAGTTCTCCAACTTCACTATGGAAAGTACTTAAATATGTTTTACCGTTAAGGCAGCGTTTGTAAAAAACGCATCGCACGACCATTTTTTAGTCGACTTTAGTTGTAAAATAGGTTACCACGAAAAGCAGTTTTATTTTAACGGGATAATATATAGCCATGTCCACCCTGAAAGTCCAATCTAAATATATGTGAAAGAATTTTTGAAATCGGATGAGTAGTTTCGGAGATTATCTCCTACATTAAAGTTTATAAGCTTTAGATCTTTATATATTAGTATATATAAAGAAAAAATTAAGTTTCACAGAGACGAACTAATTATATTTATATTCCACCGTAAGAACATATACACAATATCAAATTTTTGAAAGTTGTTTGTATGTTCTATTTCATCGATATTTTTTCAAATATTTAAAGGGACTATACAAGAGACATCTAAAGTCCTTCCTGTGACATAGTATCCATAGATTTGGTCACTGGAAATGATACGTTTAAAATTCTTAAAGTGTATTATTCTTACAGTGTTGTAAGCAATTTTTTTAAATGTATAAATTATATTCTTCCGAATTATTTAACATGGATATTATACACTACAAAATTATTGTTTTAAATTTTTACTCCTTTTTAGACCAGTATATATTTTTAACAATATTTTTAAATATATTAATACTTAAGCCAGCTCATGGAACATACTATAAAGAGTTCCATATATGTTTCCCACGAAAATAGCTTTGTCTGTTGATGATATTCTCTCTGTGGACAAAATCCAGTAGTTGTGTTCTCTGAACACACATAAAAAATATAGTTAAAATTTTTATCTGTAATATATTTTGATTGATGATGTGAAAAATTTACGTTTTATCTTTTGTAAATGATAGGTACATTTTGTATTACATTTTCAAATAACTATCGACTTTATATTGCAACGAATTCCAAAAAACTTTGGTGCAATACATTCTAGATGACGCCAGGATAATTATAACAATTTTTTATTAAATCTGGAATATGTTTGGTAGAAATAAATTATATAAATATATTTTTTAAATGAAATATCATTATCATTGCAAAATTAATTTGATAATGACAAGATTTTTAAACGAGCTCCATCATTTGCACATCCGCGTACATCTGTTACGACAGCCGTTAGATGTACATGGCGGCCATTTTCTTTATTTGTATTGAAGTAGTCTCAACTATATCTAATTAATTTTGCAGAATAAATAACGGATAAAGGATCCGAGGGGAATCAATAGAACTACCGGCTACCTACAAACTACCTTTCAGATAGTGAATATCGAGACGAGAAAGTACAAACGTAAAGGTGACGTTAGTAAAAACATTTGACGACAACTTATTAAAGTGAGCATATGTCAACAATGTATTCATCGTGTGCTTTCACAGAGATCATTACAGATTTGAAATGTATTTAATTCGAGGACGAGGCGAAAGCATGGCTCGGTGAGGTCTCCACACAAAACCACGTTACCGTCTCTCAGGTGCAAAAGGAGATGAAGAACCACAATTTATTAAAAGAAAAACCACATAAAACAGAAAAACAGCATAAAAGCAAAACATTTATAAAAAAAACAACATAAAAAACAACACTAAAGATAAATAATAAAATAAAGTAACAAAATATATGCAGCAATAGATTATAGCATCTAAAAAATACAAGGATCTTGGCAAATCATTTATGACGACACCACACTCAAAACCATCCCTCGCCATCTGTTACTCGGCCGTATTTTGAAAATAGCAATATTGCTATTTCGGTATCTTGATAGTTATTGTATAATATTGTAATGCCGTCAATGTTGACGTTTCAAGTTTGATTGGTTTGAAATTAATGAATTCAGTGAATCAGAAAGCTCTAAAGCGTGAACAAACGTTAACTTATTAACAAACTGTGAATCAAGTGAGAAGAGACAACAGATGTCACCAGCATAGCCCTTCGAAATGTACGGATGATTCCTATTTGGAACATATATACCTAACATTCTAGCATGTAGCACCTACGGATAAATAAAGAGGCTGGCTCGTGACAGAGAGGAGTGAAGAGATTGAGTACTCGGTGCAGACCAATCCAGGATTGTGACCCAAAAAAAATTTAACTTTCAAAAAGTCAAAAAAAAAATTAACTTTCAAAATGTGTGCCATGTGTGGATGTTCCTACGTTGGAACATGTGAAAGTTGCTTTACGTAGAGTGATCACTTAAGCCAGCTCATACAGATTGTAAGCCATGGTCCATCGTACAAAAGACTTCTAAACACGCTTCTCATATAACTAGCTTCGTCTCTGTGAGACTTCTATAATTTATCTTGATTAATTAACTTTCTTTTTCATATTCTTCTTTAGCCTTCACCTCTCCACTGCTGGATGTAGGCCTCTTCCATACCCTTCCTTCCTTCCTTGTTATTTGCTAATTGTAGCCATTTCTTTTCCCCCACAGCGGATACATCGTCGGCCCATCTCTTTTGAGGTCTTCCGCCGCCTCTTTTATTCTCACAAGGTCTCCACTTCAGAATTCTGGCAAAAAAAATTGAAAAGAGAAATTAATTTAATGCTATGTATTTTATTTTGTACCTAGTGTTCTGTTAGTATCTCATTAAAATAAAATAAAAAATAGAGGGTAATATAATACATTTTAATGTTTTTTTTACATTCCGGCAGAGTCTCGAGAAACCGGAATATCAAGCTATTCCTGTCGTGGGCGAACGTAGTCGACGGAGGGGACAACCGCACTATACATTTATGTCAGAAATATTTATCACATTCAAATCCTTTACTTCTAACGAGCGACAGAAATTTATCACGGTTCTCCGTACGCTTCGGAAATTGTGTTTTTTTTTCTAACAGAAGAAGGAATAATCCAAGATGATGGTCCCGTTGTTCATATAATGAAAATAAGTATTTCACTATATAATTTAACGTCCTGCTAATTTAATCTAACTAAAATAATCGTAATCTAAATTAAACAAAACCAAACCTAATAACCTAACTTAACCTCATATATTGCCTATGAAATGTCAAAATATGCAGTTCATTTTTCGGAACTTTAAAGTGTAATATCTTATTTAATACTTACTATTTAAACGTAAATTATCTTTCATTTTGTTATTAGCACATTCAATAATATAGTGAAATACTCATTTTCATTTTATATGCAATGGGACCATTATCTTGGATTTAGCCCAGAAGAAATGTGTAGCGTCATCGTTCTAACTGAAAAAATACTATAAATCAATTTTTAATACTGAAGTAAAACCAATTTGTAAGTAGAAGCGAGATGGCAACATTTTCTTCTAGCTTCGCTTTCACCAAGTTTTGATCTTGGAATAACAGTGATGTGCAGTCAGGACTTTAAAATCGACAGCCTGGTAGGCATGAAACTGAATTGAAACTATGATCACTGACGCCTAGTGTGTTGTTGCGTTACTGTCTAGCGTAAAGCGACTCATATAACTTTTTCTCTTTCTCGCACAGACATCGATAACGCACTTATGTGCCATGATGAAAAAATCGACGAAAGCAAACTTGATGCGTTTTGCAGGTTGTGATAAAAATAAACCACCCAAATTTCTTCGAACATTAGAAATAGCTAAGGGCTGGCTGAACAAATGAATTTTGAAAAAGGATTTTCATAGCTTTAATATGATCTTCATTTCAATTAGATAAGTCGAATGCAAAATATCAAACTTTAAACTAGATAGTATTAAATAAAAAGTAACCCATAAAAAACAAGTTTTTACAATGCTCCCTTTCTCATTTTAGGGTTTTGTGTCTACTATATGCGTCGGAATCTCCATACAACTTATTGATTTGTATGAAAAAACCATTAAAAATTTGAATAATTCAAAATAATACTTTTTTTTTAACGAAAATTTGATAGATCTTTTTGATCGTCGCCACGAGTTTGCTTGCAAAGTTTCAGTTCGATTGGATCACTGGAAAAGGGTTAAAAATCGATCGTTTTTTCTTTAGACAAGCAGACGCCACGAGTAAAAAGAAAGGAAGTAAAAAAGTAACCCATAAAAACCAAGTTTTTATTATACTCCCTTTCTCATTTACTAGTTGAAACATTTTTTTCGCTTAACCTACGCGTTGGGCTTCGGTCGGGCGACGCTACGAAAGGGAGTAATAAAAAATTTCCAAAAATCCAAAATTATACTATAATCAGGTTTCGTGTCTACCAGACGCCTTGAAATATTTTCATACAACTTAAAAAGTTGTATGAAAAAACCATTCAAAATTTGAAAATTCCAAAAATTTATTAAATTTTTTTTAACGAAAATTTGATAGATCTTCTTGATTGTCGCCACGAGTCTGCTTGCAAAGTTTCAGCTCGATTGGATCACGGATCAAAATGGATCCAAAGTTTTTTCGTCAGAGAAGAAGACAAGCAGACGCCACGAGTTAATATAAAGGGAGTAAAAATGGCAGTGTCCCAGGTAAGGACCTAATAATCCAATATATTAGGTCCTTACATATGAAATTGGCGTTTAGTATGGGAGGAACATAAAGCCGATTTTTTTTTATTATAATATATTTATTTAATCAACGTATGTATCATTGCTATCTATGCAATTTTGCCATCTCATAGGTAGTTCATCGATCCCTTTACTAAAAAAACCATTCGGACGGGAATCGATAAAATCTTTGAAGGCGGTTTGGACTGCCCCATCGGAGTTGAATTTTTTCCTTTGCAAGAAGTTATCCAAATTTCGAAAAAAATGGTAATCTGTTGGGGCAAGGTCCGGAGAGTACGGTGGATCTCTTAGACATTCCAATTGAAGCTCCTCTAATTTGGTAGCCGTCTGTTGTGCAGTGTGTGGTCTAGCGTTATCATGAAGCAGCAGTGGCCTAGAGCGATTAACCAGCCTCGGTTGTTTAGCAGCTAGCTTTTCCATCATGGTTTGCAGTTGCTGACAATAGACATCTGCCGTAATCGTCTGGCCAGATTTAAGAAAGCTGTAGTGAACGACACCAGCACTAGTCCACCAAACGCTCACAAGTAACTTTTTGGAGTCAATTTTCGCTTGGGGCATGGTTTGGCTGGTTCGGCAGGGTTCAGCCATTGCGATGAGCGCTTCCGATTATCGTACAGGATCCACTTTTCATCACAGGTAATGATTCGATTTAAAATCCCTTCATTATTGTGCCGGTTGAGTAATGCAACGCAGCAGTCAACGCGCGTTTGTTGATTTGCTTCACTCAATTCGTGAGGTACCCACCTTTCAAGCTTTTTCACCTTACCAATTTGCTTCAAGTGGATTAAAACAGTTTTATCACTAACACCGCAGCCTGCAGCTAACTCGGATGTGGTTTGCGATGGATCCGCTTCCACAATAGCCTTCAATTCTTCATTATCAACTTTGGTCTCCGGCCGTCCACGGGGCTTGTTCTGCAGGTCGAAATTTCCAGAACGAAAACGTTGGAACCAAAAACGCACTGTGTTTTCTTTTGCGGCACCGTCGCCATACACATCATTAATCCTTCGAGCCGTTTCTGCAGCACTGGTGCCACGGTGGAACTCGTACTCGTAAATAACGCGATATTTCAAGTTTTTCATTTTGTAAACTGAGTGACGCAAAGAAAAAAACAATTGAGGAAAAAACAAATGAATTTTAATTTTCAAAACACAAATACATGAGTAAATAGCTGTATAAATTTGGATTTGGAATTCCTAACCAAAGAGAAGATATTTGTGATCAAATTTGCCAGTACGGCAAAACGCCAATTTCATATGTAAGGACCTAATATTATTAAGATTCATAATTGAGCGTTGCTCTTGATATTTGTAAAATTTGATAGTGAAAATCGATATACGTATATGGGGTTTAAAAGCAAAGGCAGCAATATCCAAATCAAAATAATCTGATTCTGTGCTGATCTTAATCTGATTCTTAATGCTGACCTGTCATCGAGGATTACTAATTTATAAATATACTAAATTCGAGATTTTATAGGAAACAAAGCCTATAAATTTATAAGAAACGTGATGTTGGAATGAGTAGATGCATAAAATCTAGAATCCTCGGTGATTACATTTTAAACTTTTTTTTTGGATATTGTTGCCTTTGCTTTTATACCCCACATGCACGGTTTGCACCCAACGTCATTTCATTGCATTGACCATAATCCTATATTCTTCCTTTTACCTGCCTTGTTGCACGAATATTGCAAGGTCTCTAAAATAAAAAAAATAAGTAAATGGAGGTTCAGTACCCAACTCAACGTCTAAATGTTCCTAGGGTCTGGTCACGATCAACTCCAGTCACTACCTTGAAGCAATATCGGCCTTACAATGATAATATCGAAATCTTCCTTTTTGCCTTAAAGACAACACAGAATCAGTGCTGAGAGAAACGAATCAATTGTAAATATATTGAAGAGTACCTACATATTATGCATTCTTCAAAATATTAAAACGTTAACCCTATAAACCCACAAAAAGACTTCTGTATCTACTTTCCCATATTAAAAAAAAACTGTTTCGTCTCTGTGAAATATCTTGATTAATTATGTCCCCCTGGGGATAAAATCCAGTATTGTGCTCTTGAAAATTTTTAACACCCTCAAAATATTTTGAATATTTAGAAAAAAAAAATATAAAAATTTAAAAAAAAAATTATAAAAATTTATATAAAAAAAAAGATAGAAAAAAAAAAGGTTTTTGAAAATAAGTTACGGACATAATACGGAAATTATTATTATTGGGATATTTTAGATGTCTCACGGGACAGACACTCAGTGAAATTATTATATTTAGATTAGTCTAAATATAATAATTTCACTGAGTGTCTGTCCCGTGAGACATCTATAATGTCCCAATAATAATAATTTCCGTATTATGTCCGTAACTTATTTTCAAAAACCTTTTTTTTTCAATCTTTTTTTTTAAATAAATAAATAATGTCAACCCTAGTTAGTGTACGGCCACGAGCACTAAATCTTCTATGAAAGAACCCGCTCAAGGCCACAGGCCGCCGAGATGGGATTTCTAAGATGAATAGTGGGAGTTACCAGAAGGGACAAATCAGAAATACTCAAATAAGAGAATGTCGCGAAGTAGAACCCTTATTACGTTACGGTTATATCTTGCGGATGCCGGTAAATAGACTGCCAAAGCGGATATTCCAGGCAAAACTAGAAGGCAGAAGATCAAAGGGACGTCCTAGGAGGAACTGGCGGAAACAGTTGGAGGACTGCTGCGAAGCGGGATTGCAACTAAATTGGGTTGATGTCGACAGCGAAGCCCAAGCAGGAAAAGTTGGAACCTTTTATGCGGTGCAGGGACCCCGACCCAATAGGATAAGGGGTAGAAGAAGAAGAACAACAACAAATAAATAAAGCTTATAATTTAGGAAACGACATGTAATGGGACGTCATTTTTGACGGATTACAGTTAGAATCTTGATAAATAAAGAAGACCTCCCCTCTCCCGTACTAGCTACGAGATAACCTGTATATTCGCCCGTAACTTTTTTATTTTGATCTAGAAATCTTATTTCTTTATTGAGACATCTACCCCTTTTGGTAGGATTTAAATTATGATACATACATCTCCTTTCTTCCTGGAGAAGCGAGGCTGCGCAGGGCCGCGCGGCAGACTTCCATCTCGGGAGCAGTGTGCGCCTCCAGGGATTACCGCCGGGAATAAAGGGAGTCTGTATCGAATGCCTAGTTTTTCGGTACACAAAGGGCCGGGGATTAAATGCTCCCTTTCCCTTTAAACCGCGCTGGAACTCGGGGAATTCGGCGGCGCAGAAGCGGAATTTCAACAGGATTGTTTATTTTTTAAAGCCATTTTACATTAATACCTCCAGGAATGTTTTAAGCCCGGTAAAGTGAGCACCGCAAACATATTACGGAAAAGCTTTTGTGTACAGCTCTCTGCCCGTGGCTGGAACGATGCTTTCTGCGCGTGTGTACAGAGACCCGGTGTTCATTTTAGCTCTGTAAGTTGAACCCTATGAAGGAAAGGAAGAAATATGCTCGACGCCATCGACGTGTGGTGTTGGCGTCGTATGAACGTAATAATGATCGAAAATCGACAATTTTTTTCAAACATTCGAAATACATAATTCTATATGCAAAAATGTCCGTCACTAACGCTACTAGGTGGTGCAAATAATGAGGTATGAAAGGCTAAAAAAATACATAATTCTCTATGTAACGGTGTCCGTGATAAACACTACCAGATGGCGTAAAGAATGTATAAGAAGAACAAAAAGTATAATTCTCTCTGTAACAATGTCCGTCACTTAAACTACCAGCAGGAGCGTGCAGTGATAAATAAAAATCATTATTCCTGCTCTCCCTGCACTCCCTGACTACCAGATGGCGCAAATAATGACGAGGTATAAAATAATAGTGAGATATAAAAATAAGAAAAAAACATAATTACATAACATTAACATAAACCAGCACGCAGTAATGTATAATTATCTATGTATCAGGTGGCATAAGTAATGAGGTATAATTTTTTTCTTATTTTTTAAATAGGGATGCGAACACAAAATACGTGTCGCACCAATTTATTAGTTTCAAATTAAGATCGAAAAAATAACTAATTTGTTTTGGAACGGGGTCCGAACCTCCGACCACTGGATCACTATGCGAGAGTCATAACCACTGCACCAACGAACCACTCTTGAGGTGTAGAAATAAATAAAAACATAATTTTCCATGTAACAATGTCCGTTAATAATGCTAACAAGGCGCAACGCTACGTAAGGTGGCGCTGTTTTCAGAGCTTAAAAAGCGGCCGAAATATATAGTAGAAATACAAAATAATACATTAGCATATAAATAGGAAAAGTGATACTTTATGTAGCTGAAAATATTATTTTTGGGGTATAAAAGCAAAGGCATATCGAAAAAAATATAAAAATATTTTGAATGCAGTCACTAAGGATTACTAATTATTGTGTGTCCAACCCTTCCAAAATCATGTTTCCTATAAATTTATAGGCTATGTTTCCTACATAATCTCGAATTCAGTACATTATAAATTAGTAATACTCGATGACTGCATTCAATTTTTTTTTGGATATTGCTTCCTTTGATTTTATACCCTTGATTAAATCTAATTTAATATTTTTTGAATATATAAGTGTTTATAATTTATCCCAATGTTTTTTAATGTTCTGTAATTCAATATATCATTTCACCGCAAACGCACACTAACGTCATGTTTGTATAATATGATCATTACTATTAAATAGTTGATGAAGATAATTAGTGGGTATCTATTTTAATATGGAGTGCGGTCATTGACTTGTAGCATTTTTAACATTCCATTTGTTAAGTGTTGAGATAGCAACTTGTACAAATACAATTAATGTTATCTGTGACTTATGTATTTATCACAGCTATGTTTCTAAGTAAATTACCTGTCACTTTGGAGTGGTGAGTAATATTATATCTTTACAAAATGATAATATATTAATTTTCACCCACAGGTATAATGCACCATATTTATTTAACATGACAAATAATGATACTGTTAATATGTACCTAAAAACGTCACTTAAAGTAACACGTTTACCAAAGAACGTTTAATGAACGATGGCTCCCGGTCATAGTCATATTTTGGCATTTTTAATGCTACATGGCAACCGTGCTACTCCGCAGTGCAGCTTAGCTGCGATGTAGCTCTGCACAGCTGCCAATATGTGTCATTACAACAATTTCATATACGAAACAGTACTTTTTATTTATGGTTTTTGTGTTTTTTTTATGAAATTTAAAATAAGTAGAATTTTAATAAATATTATAATTAATGATCTGCGGGTTTGTGTAAAGCGTTATTCTAAATATGACAGCTGTTTCGGCTTACTCCAATAGTGGATATGCCACGTATAATCGACTTATTTATTCTATCCATAGATGAAGGGGTAACAATAATTAAATAAATCGATTGTACGCAGTACAATGGATAATGACTTAGTAAGCCGAAACAGCTGTCATATTTAAAATATGGCTTATAATTCAATTATAATATTTATTAAAATTTCCTTAAAAATAACATGATAGTAGGTACATTACACAAGAGTAATAGAACATAAACAGTTTGCCTGAGGGCGTTGTGTCTGCAGCCAGTGTCCACCAATTTCAGAATAGGCTGGATATTCAAATGAGAGACAGTGACATGGGCCTATCAGCTTAAGCTGCCTGCCCATTATCAATAACAATAACAATAACAATAACAATAACAATAACAATAACAATAACAATAACAATAACAATAACAATAACAATAACAATAACAATAACAATAACAATAACAAT